>JAWQFJ010000626.1:7500-38971 GCA_034096865.1 Theodoxus fluviatilis
ATTGCTACATTGGAGCACCATGTATGTGAGTGTGAACCAGCATTGTGTTGGAATATTCCCCAGGGAGTGGAGTTGGTGTTGGTACTGTGCATCTTATTAGTCTGTTGCTGTGTTTTTCATCAGGTGCCAGTGAAGGAGTGATCAAGAGACCCAGTGATAGTGTGTGTGTGTGTGTGTGTGTGTGATTGTGTGTGTGTGTGTGTGTGTGTGTGTGTGTGTGTGTGTGTGTGAGTGTGTGTGTGTGTGTGTGTGTGTGTGTGTGTGTGTGTAAGGTGGTTTGAGACCAGACAAGTATAAAACCACAGCTTTACCATTTCCATTTACCTATAATACAACAGCAAGGCACTCAAATACAAGTATCATTGTATGTTTAGCTTCAGTTACATGTAGTTACAATGATCATCTACATTAGAGTCCTGTCCATATTTGAAAATTGAATTTGTTGTTGTGTCCCTGTTTTACTGCTCTCCCTCTAAACACTTGCTATGTTGTTTTCACATGCTGCACCCCTGTGTGCCTAGCATACATGTCTCTGCTCACTTGCTGCCACCCAATGCTTTTGATTTCATATATCTGTTCCATAGTACATCCCTTATCACCTTACTGTAGTTCAGTTCACTTGGTGCATTCAGTAGTTATGTCCTAACTAGCATGCAATAGAGCACCTAGTTGAGATGAATCGCAACTGCTTTGAAGGGATTGTCTTTAAGTTTAAGTTGGCATGTCCAGCTCTGTTGCTGACTGGCTGGCTAACTGGCTAACAGGCTGGCTAGCTAGTCAATTGATTAACTAGTTGGCTAAATTGCTATCTGCCTGACTTGCTGGGTTGCTGGGTGGCTAAATCAGTAAATAGCTGGCTGGCTTGCTGGTTGGTTGACTTGCTGGGTTGCTGGCTGGCTGGCTTGCTGGCTACCAGGCTAGTGGCCTGACTGAATGCCTGGCTGGCTAGATGGTTCTTAACGTTGTGGCCTTATATAGCCTACGAGGCTGATAGGCCCTTAAACCTCATCCATCCATCCATCCATCCTGGCTAGATGGCTAACTGGCTTGCCAGCTGGCTGGCTAGTTGGCCAACTGGCTGGCTGGCAGAAAAGATTATTGGTGGCAGGTTGACTGATGAATGGGTGTGTGATGGATGTTGTTAATGATAAAGAAGAAGATGATGATGATGATGATGGCGACAACAATGACTACTACTTGTATGAAAGAGGGTGGTATTTAACTGATGTCTAACATTTTGTCCGCCAATCTGTTTCAGAGGCATTGCATTGTCTGGTAACAGCAGGCCAGAACTGCACTCTTCACTGCTGGCAGCCAGGCATCTTTGCCCTGACTTTTTTCAGCCCTTACAATGGAGAGAGGGTCTGGACAGGGAGAGGCTTTGAAGCCTTCTCTCATGCACAATCCGAGGCTGGAGGACAGTGCTCTGCGAAAGTTGATCACCGAGAAGCTGAAGGAAAATAAGGACGGGAAGGGCGTAGACATTCTGGAGACACTGAAGGTGAACGGACAGGATGTGGAGTTGGCGAGCTCCTTGGAGGAGATGAAGCGACTCTTGGACGATGAGATCAGCAGCATCAACAGAAGCCGTGAGCTCCAGAATGCCTTCTGTACCGCTGATGCTGTGGACAAAAGGGAAGAGATGGAGATGGATTCAGCCCTTGGTGCCAGGGGTGATCAGGAGGAAGGCCCACATGCTGAAGAGATGCCAGCCGCTGTCCTTATCCTGCCTCAGGCTGAGAGGGAAAGTCTTGTCCCCTGTGTTGAGAACAGTTCTTTAAATGCTGATGGTAAGTGATTTGTTTTGTTTTTTATGTGTTATCTTGCTTGTTCTGAGTTGTGTAAAGATGGTCATTTGGAATCTATCTGCTGTGTAATTAATTCAAGGTAGGTCGACCTTTTAAAAAGTTTTTTTTTTAATTCTGTTTTTAATATTAACCACCATGCTTTCTTCTTTCTTAGTCTTTTAGGAGCTGGAAAATTAATGTCTGCTTATCATTAAGTAGCTTTATTGTGCCACATATGTATTTATTTCAGGGTTAATAGCAGTGTCTATAGCAGGGTACTGAATTCTTTTCAAAGCATTTTTGGAAAATTGTAGTTTTCACATTTTGCAGTTATTTTTTAGAAAAAGTTACTGAACTAATTTTGAATGTAATATGTATCCTCTTAATTTTTAATTTGCAACCTTGACCAAAAAATCTGCCCATGGGTTGTCATTTTATTTGTGAAATTTTTTAATATTAAAATGAGGTTACACCTAACCTGAATATATCACTAGACGAAAGAAATGCATAAAATTTGCACATGAACTATACACACAAATTATATAAATAACTTTTGGCCCCCCAAAAAGTGCCATGATCATGACATGGTATTGTGTATGTAGATTGCAAGTGAAAGTTTTGTTTTGATACATTTAATCATTCCTGAGTTTTTGTCACAAAAATAGACTTACGTTCTGTGCTTTGGTGGCCAAATTTAAGGGTAATTTGCATTATTTATGCACAGTGACTACGTAATTGTGTTTACTTTTCATGATGATTCTCATGATGAGCTGATTGGAGGAAGCTAATGAGGAGTAAAGGGAGCAAGAAGGGTCAACCTACCTTCGTGTATTTGCTCTGCTTGTTCTGTGATTTGTCTTTGTTCTCCTCTGTTGCCTTGCCTGTTCTTTTGTGCAGGGTGTGTCAGTGATTTGGTGTAAAATTGTATATTGATTAAGGAAAAGTATAGTGCATTTTTCAATTCATTCATGTGTGTGTGTGTGTGTGTGTGTGTGTTGTGCAATTGCTTGTGTATATGTATGTGTATGTGGCATGCATATGTGTGCGTGAGAGAGAGAGAGAGAGAGAGAGAGAGAGAGAGAGAGAGAGAGAGAGAGAGAGAGAGAGAGAGAGAGAGAGAGAGAGAGAGAGAGAGAGAGAGTGCTTGGGTGTCTATCTGTCTGTGTCTCTGTCTGTCTGTGTCTCTGTCTGTCTGTCTGTCTGTCTGTCTGTCTGTCTGTGTCTCTGTCATTCTGTCTGTCATTCTGTCTCTCTGCCTGCCTGCCTGCCTACCTGCCTGTCTGCCTGCCTGCCTGTCTGTTTAAATGTTTAATATCTTAGGGTCTACAGTGCATATTGCATTCACAGAATAAACACTTGTGCATCACACTGATCAGTTACAAGACTTGTAGCAAAGGCAGTAAGATCAACAGCGTGGCTTGACAGTCTTGTTCCTATCTTACAGGCAACGCTGACCTGGCCAGCGCCACTCACAGCGTGGCTTGACAGTCTTGTTCCTATCTTACAGGCAACGCTGACCTGGCCAGCGCCACTCACAGCGTGGCTTGACAGTCTTGTTCCTATCTTACAGGCAACGCTGACCTGGCCAGCGCCACTCACAGCGTGGCTTGACAGTCTTGTTCCTATCTTACAGGCAATGCTGACCTGGCCAGCGCCACTCACAGCGTGGCTTGACAGTCTTGTTCCTATCTTACAGGCAACGCTGACCTGGCCAGCGCCACTCACAGCGTGGCTTGACAGTCTTGTTCCTATCTTACAGGCAAAGCTGAGCTGGCCAGCGCCACTCACAGCGAGTGTGAGGAAGAGGAGGCAGGCAAGGACAAGAAGAAAAGCAAGTCCAAGAAAAAGAAGAAGCACAAACACAAGAAGAAAAAGAAACACAAATCAGCCAAGGATAAAGAGAAGGAGAAGACTTTCAAAGATGGAGAGAAGGGAATGGCTAAGAGGAAAAAGTTGGGCAGTGTTGAGAAAGATGGTGACAAACCCTCTCAGAAGACTGATGGTCAAGAAAAGTTGTCAGTTGTGACGATTTCAGCAGCAGCCTCTGCTGATGCGTCTGTCCCCAGGAGAGATTCCTCAGTGTCTGATTCCAAGAGTTCTGGGAACCGAAAGAAGGGTTCCAAGAAAACACTCGACAGTGCCAGCAAATCTAAGGGAAAAGAGGATGAGAAGAAATCAAAGACGAAACTTGGCCAAGATGGGTAAGATTGTCACTAGTTCTGTTTGGAGAGTATCACTGATCTTGCAGTGATCAACCGCAAAGAATGTCTATGTATTCATATCTGTTAAATTTTTCCTAGAACAGGAATATTAATTCTCTTTTGCAAAATTACGCTGTATTTCAAAAATTAGAATGGCAGTGTATTATTTGCAAACACTGTTTGGATTATTAATTTCCCGAGTTTCCACCTGCGAAGGAATGACAAGGGTCTTGTGTCTTTTTTTAGTATGAAAAAGGATCTCTGTGATATACATGAGTTAAACTTCCATTTCCAAGTGGAGTTAGAAGTATGAATTGTGTGGAGACTTACATGAACAGTAGGTAAACAGCAGTGTCGGTATGTGTTGCACACTATGCTAGGACTGGTGTATTTACAATATTTATGACATCGAATGTGTGTGTGTGTGTGTGTGTGTGTGTGTGTGTGTGTGTGCGCATGTTATTTACTGACATTGCCTTGTTTTGACTTACACCTGAAGAAACATCTAGAGCACCTGACGTCAGGACAGTTTAAATCAAGCACATTGTTCATTGGCACATACTGTCTGAAGTCATGAGAATGTATAAGTAACAGAATGCCTTAGTTTTCTGCCCTTTCTCTTCCTCAAAGGCCTCCAAGATCCAGGAGCAAGTCGCAGGACAAGTCCAGCAGCCAAACCAAGAGGTTGAGGAGCCACACCAGACGGAGCCAAAGCAAATCCAAGCCATCAAAGAGCCAGTCCCGGCGCTCCAGGAACCGTTCACCCTCAAAATCTGCGTCACTCGGAGCCAGAAACAAGTCCAGGAGTAAGTCTCCAATAGAGTGGACTTCAACAGAGAAAGTATCCGGCAGATCTCGGAGTAAATCTCCCAAGGCAAAGACCTCGTCATCTGAGAAGGCAAAGGCCAAATCCAAAAGTAAATCCCCAAAAGCCAAGACATCATCCAGCAAAGGCAACAGCAGGTCTCGAAGCAGATCTCCCAAAGACAGGCTTCCATCTCATGGGGTCAGAGGTCATTCAAGAAGTAGGTCACCAAGGGTGAAGGCAGGGTCGCTGAAGGTCAGAAGCAAGACCAGGAGTCGTTCACCTAGGACAAAAGACTCCATACACAAGAGGAAAAGTAGGTCAAGAAGTAGGTCCCCAAGGAGAAGACCTGAGTCGCCCAGGACTGAGAGCAAGAAAAGGACTCGGTCACCAAAGTCTGAATCCTCATCCCAGATGCCCAAGAGTAAATCTAAGAGTCCCCCCTCCAAAACCAAAAACAAGTCAAACAATGCTAAAAGCAAATCTAGGAGTCCATCACCCAAGACAAAGACATCAACACACAAGACCAGAGGCAAGTCTAGGAGCCAGTCACCAAGAAGAAAAACTGAGTCAGACAAACTCGAGAGTAAAACAAGAAGTCGTTCCCCTAAGACAAAACCTTCCGCAGACAAAGCTAAAGTTAGGTCTTTGAGTGGCTCGCCCACAACAAAATTGGCATCACACAAGCCTAGAAGTAAATCCCGCAGTCGCTCACCCAAGACGAAATCATCACTTCGCAAATCTAGAACCAAATCTAGGAGTCACTCACCCAAAGCAAAATCTTCATCTCACACGGCCAGAAGCAAATCTAAGAGTCACTCACCCAAAGCAAAATCTTCATCTCACACGGCCAGAAGCAAATCTAAGAGTCACTCACCCAAAGCAAAATCTTCATCTCACACGGCCAGAAGCAAATCTAAGAGTCAAGGCCCCGAGACTCCAGCCTCTTCACGCAAGCGCAAGAGTCGGTCACGGAGTCGAAGTCTAAGGTCAAGGCCAGGGACAAAGAGGGCGAGATCTCGGAGTGGATCACCCCGACCCAAGACTGCAGGCAGCAGAGGCAGAAGCAGATCCAGGAGCAGACCCAGAGCACCTGCTGGCAGGTCGAAGTGGTCTAGGAGCAGGTCAAGGTCAAAAGGTCGGGAGTCAAGGTCAAAGGAACCAGAGTTCAAAATTGACAAGGCCCAGCTTCGAAGGATTGCCATGTAAGTTTGAAATTAAGAGGGGGAAGTTGTCTACTATTTAGTGGTTGTGTCTCTGTCTGTGTGTTTGTATGTGTGTGTGTGTGTGAACATTTGACAAGTGTTGTTTTGGCAAAGTTCGCAGAAAAAGACCATTTTCCCATCAGTACACCCAGTTAACGACCAACACTCCCTATGGGGCTGTTCTCCCTAACAATTTGGGGGCTTCATGCTGATCAGAGGGCCTTGAGCAGGTGGGGCTGTTCTCCCTGACAATTTGGGGGCTTCATGCTGATCAGAGGGCCTTGAGCAGGTCTGGCTGCCTGCTATGCTCTGCACTGCTAAGTTGTATATAGAAACTTGTACTCCTTTTGATTGGATGATTCACTTGACAGTGTACCAGCCTTTGTGGGTCATGTCAGGCTGTTGACTACCCAAGTCATCGGTGGCAGTTGGACTGTAAGTCAATGACGTTTCCCCTGCCACTTGCCTTCGAAGTAGCCGTGATTACAATTCTTCCCTAAATAGGCGCCCCCTGTGGGTTCGGGGTAAGAATTGACCCACTAAGTCTCCCTACGCGATTCGTAAGAGGCAAATAACTAGGCTCACTGTTACTTGATTTGTGTTAACTCCAAACTGTTCTAGTTATCTTTATGCTTGATGGCCTTACAGTTACATAGCCTACAAAGGCTGATAGGCTGCAAAACACTATCCATCCATCCTTCCATCCGTCCGTCCATCCCTCCCGCGCTAAATACGTTCAGTTGGTAGGCCTGAAGTTTTTCTTAAAATTTTGTTTATTGATTAATTTTTTTAAGGAGGCCTGATTGAAACTGTGCAGGTGTGTGTGTGTGTGTGTGTGTGTGTGTGTGTGTGTGTGTGTGTGTGTGTGTGTGTGTGTGTGTGTGTGTGTTTGAAGAAATGCCATATATACAGTAGATTCAACTGAACATTAATCAAACTTTTTCATTCACTGAAACCGCTTTGTTACTTACATAGTGCTAATAGGAAAGATGGGGCAGCATGCAGTTTGTTATTTGCCTTTGATTTCATTTATTCTTTTTTTGACCATTTAAGAAAGGTTTACAGTGGGCAGGGGAAAATAGGGATGGTCGGTTACTGTAACCACAACCAGTTTGTTGTTGCTGTCCACCAAGTACAGAGATGAGGTGGGTCTTACTATAACCACAACCAGTTTGTTGTTGCTGTCCACCAAGTACAGAGATGAGGTGGGTCTTACTGTAACCACAACCAGTTTGTTGTTGCTGTCCTCCAAGTAGAGAGATGAGGTGGGACTTACTGTAACCACAACCAGTTTGTTGTTGCTGTCCTCCAAGTAGAGAGATGAGGTGGGTCTTACTGTAACCACAACCAGTTTGTTGTTGCTGTCCTCCAAGTAGAGAGATGAGGTGGGTCTTACTGTAACCACAACCAGTTTGTTGTTGCTGTCCTCCAAGTAGAGAGATGAGGTGGGTCTTACCACAACCAGTTTGTTGTTGCTGTCCTCCAAGTAGAGAGATGAGGTGGGACTTACTGTAACCACAACCAGTTTGTTGTTGCTGTCCTCCAAGTAGAGAGATGAGGTGGGACTTACTGTAACCACAACCAGTTTGTTGTTGCTGTCCTCCAAGTAGAGAGATGAGGTGGGACTTACTGTAACCACAACCAGTTTGTTGTTGCTGTCCTCCAAGTAGAGAGATGAGGTGGGTACTTAACCACAACCAGTTTGTTGTTGCTGTCCTCCAAGTAGAGAGATGAGGTGGGACTTACTGTAACCACAACCAGTTTGTTGTTGCTGTCCTCCAAGTAGAGAGATGAGGTGGGACTTACTGTAACCACAACCAGTTTGTTGTTGCTGTCCTCCAAGTAGAGAGATGAGGTGGGACTTACTGTAACCACAACCAGTTTGTTGTTGCTGTCCTCCAAGTAGAGAGATGAGGTGGGACTTACTGTAACCACAACCAGTTTGTTGTTGCTGTCCTCCAAGTAGAGAGATGAGGTGGGACTTACTGTAACCACAACCAGTTTGTTGTTGCTGTCCACCAAGTAGAGAGATGAGGTGGGTCTTACCACAACCAGTTTGTTGTTGCTGTCCTCCAAGTAGAGAGATGAGGTGGGACTTACTGTAACCACAACCAGTTTGTTGTTGCTGTCCTCCAAGTAGAGAGATGAGGTGGGTCTTACTGTAACCACAACCAGTTTGTTGTTGCTGTCCTCCAAGTAGAGAGATGAGGTGGGTCTTACTGTAACCACAACCAGTTTGTTGTTGCTGTCCACCAAGTACAGAGATGAGGTGGGTCTTACCACAACCAGTTTGTTGTTGCTGTCCTCCAAGTACAGAGATGAGGTGGGACTTACTGTAACCACAACCAGTTTGTTGTTGCTGTCCTCCAAGTACAGAGATGAGGTGGGACTTACTATAACCACAACCAGTTTGTTGTTGCTGTCCTCCAAGTAGAGAGATGAGGTGGGACTTACTGTAACCACAACCAGTTTGTTGTTGCTGTCCTCCAAGTAGAGAGATGAGGTGGGACTTACTGTAACCACAACCAGGTTGTTGTTGCTGTCCTCCAAGTAGAGAGATGAGGTGGGTCTTACCACAACCAGTTTGTTGTTGCTGTCCTCCAAGTAGAGAGATGAGGTGGGACTTACTGTAACCACAACCAGGTTGTTGTTGCTGTCCTCCAAGTACAGAGATGAGGTGGGACTTACCACAACCAGGTTGTTGTTGCTGTCCTCCAAGTAGAGAGATGAGGTGGGACTTACTGTAACCACAACCAGTTTGTTGTTGCTGTCCTCCAAGTAGAGAGATGAGGTGGGTCTTACTGTAACCACAACCAGTTTGTTGTTGCTGTCCTCCAAGTAGAGAGATGAGGTGGGACTTACTGTAACCACAACCAGTTTGTTGTTGCTGTCCTCCAAGTAGAGAGATGAGGTGGGTCTTACCACAACCAGTTTGTTGTTGCTGTCCTCCAAGTAGAGAGATGAGGTGGGTCTTACTATAACCACAACCAGTTTGTTGTTGCTGTCCTCCAAGTAGAGAGATGAGGTGGGTCTTACTGTAACCACAACCAGTTTGTTGTTGCTGTCCTCCAAGTACAGAGATGAGGTGGGTCTTACTGTAACCACAACCAGGTTGTTGTTGCTGTCCACCAAGTACAGAGATGAGGTGGGTCTTACTGTAACCACAACCAGGTTGTTGTTGCTGTCCTCCAAGTAGAGAGATGAGGTGGGACTTACTGTAACCACAACCAGTTTGTTGTTGCTGTCCTCCAAGTACAGAGATGAGGTGGGACTTACTGTAACCACAACCAGTTTGTTGTTGCTGTCCTCCAAGTAGAGAGATGAGGTGGGTCTTACCACAACCAGTTTGTTGTTGCTGTCCTCCAAGTACAGAGATGAGGTGGGACTTACTGTAACCACAACCAGTTTGTTGTTGCTGTCCTCCAAGTAGAGATATGAGGTGGGTCTTGCTGTAACCACAACCAGTTTGTTGTTGCTGTCCTCCAAGTACAGAGATGAGGTGGGTCTTACTGTAACCACAACCAGTTTGTTGTTGCTGTCCTCCAAGTAGAGAGATGAGGTGGGACTTACTGTAACCACAACCAGTTTGTTGTTGCTGTCCTCCAAGTAGAGAGATGAGGTGGGACTTACCACAACCAGTTTGTTGTTGCTGTCCTCCAAGTAGAGAGATGAGGTGGGACTTACCACAACCAGTTTGTTGTTGCTGTCCTCCAAGTAGAGAGATGAGGTGGGACTTACCACAACCAGTTTGTTGTTGCTGTCCTCCAAGTAGAGAGATGAGGTGGGACTTACCACAACCAGTTTGTTGTTGCTGTCCTCCAAGTAGAGAGATGAGGTGGGTCTTACTGTAACCACAACCAGTTTGTTGTTGCTGTCCTCCAAGTAGAGAGATGAGGTGGGTCTTACTGTAACCACAACCAGTTTGTTGTTGCTGTCCTCCAAGTAGAGAGATGAGGTGGGACTTACTGTAACCACAACCAGTTTGTTGTTGCTGTCCTCCAAGTAGAGAGATGAGGTGGGTCTTACCACAACCAGTTTGTTGTTGCTGTCCTCCAAGTAGAGAGATGAGGTGGGTCTTACTGTAACCACAACCAGTTTGTTGTTGCTGTCCACCAAGTAGAGAGATGAGGTGGGTCTTACCACAACCAGTTTGTTGTTGCTGTCCACCAAGTACAGAGATGAGGTGGGACTTACTGTAACCACAACCAGTTTGTTGTTGCTGTCCTCCAAGTAGAGAGATGAGGTGGGCCTTACTGTAACCACAACCAGTTTGTTGTTGCTGTCCTCCAAGTAGAGAGATGAGGTGGGTCTTACCACAACCAGTTTGTTGTTGCTGTCCACCAAGTACAGAGATGAGGTGGGTCTTACTGTAACCACAACCAGTTTGTTGTTGCTGTCCTCCAAGTACAGAGATGAGGTGGGTCTTACCACAACCAGTTTGTTGTTGCTGTCCACCAAGTACAGAGATGAGGTGGGACTTACTGTAACCACAACCAGTTTGTTGTTGCTGTCCTCCAAGTAGAGAGATGAGGTGGGTCTTACTGTAACCACAACCAGTTTGTTGTTGCTGTCCTCCAAGTACAGAGATGAGGTGGGTCTTACCACAACCAGTTTGTTGTTGCTGTCCACCAAGTACAGAGATGAGGTGGGTCTTACTATAACCACAACCAGTTTGTTGTTGCTGTCCACCAAGTACAGAGATGAGGTGGGTCTTACTGTAACCACAACCAGTTTGTTGTTGCTGTCCTCCAAGTACAGAGATGAGGTGGGACTTACTATAACCACAACCAGTTTGTTGTTGCTGTCCTCCAAGTACAGAGATGAGGTGGGTCTTACTGTAACCACAACCAGTTTGTTGTTGCTGTCCATCAAGTAGAGAGATGAGGTGGGTCTACTCTGATCCTGGGACCCACAGGAGGCTCATGGCAGGCCTATAAGGACACGCTTCTCCACAGACTTTTACCCATTTGGATGAAGGAAGAGGTTTTTTTCACCATGTCAGAGGGTTTGAGAATGTTGTTTCATTTTGGGCAGATAGCAAGTTGGTTGTTCAGATGTATCCAGACTGTAGCAATTTCACTGCAATCTTTTGAGCACTTTTTGTTTACCATTGCAGTGCTTAATGATTAATATTTTTATTACTGTGCACACCTTTTGCATTAGTTCCTTGAAGTCTAAATGTTCAAGTGAAGTCACAACTATGAACACCTACAAGATCTGGCTTGCTGTATTAGATATACTCTTCGTTATTTGCCATGAATATATGCATTGCTGTATTGATATGGGAGTTTTCTTGTGGACCAATGCAAGGGGTTTATTCACCTCAAATGAAAATTGATACTTTCTTCACGTATATCATCCATGCTGGAGCGTTTGTGGACTTAAAAAAAATTGGCATCTTCAGACTGTTAGTTAGGGGAAGTAACTCCTGTAGCTTTGGTATGATTTATAGGTTGTTGTCTCCCTTGCATGGATTGGCTCCCATTCTGAGTATCCTTGTATTGATTCACAGAAGTTCCATTCACTAAATTTCCATGGTGTGTGTGTGTGTGTGTGCGTTTGTTTGTGTGTGTGTGTGTGTGTGTGTGATATTCACAACCAGTTCCATTTTCCAAAGTTAGACTGTACTCAGTGTACTGAAAAGCGTTCTGTTGCAACTCCCTCGTACTGGAGACTGGCTGTACAGAGAGTGCTGATTGTTGCAGAGCCAATGTGATGGCCACCATGAAGGCAGGGGAGCCACTGCCAGTGGCCAGTGTCAACTTGGCCTCCCTCAAGTCCGGCGGCAAGACAGTAGCAGAGCTCACAGGTGAGGGAAAACCTGACTACACGAAGGAATGGAAGTAAAAATGCTCAGCTTGGAGTGTTTTTACATAATATTCGAAAATATTTTCATGAACACAACAGCATACTTGAAAATACTGACTACTACAGAATAAGTTGTTTGACTGTGCTTTGCTGTGGCAGATTTTTGCCGAAAAATGGCCAGGACTGGCGGTTCGGACTCGGAGGAGAATGGACCGAAGAAGGCAGGGGAGGAGGAAGAAGAAAGGCTATTCATTCACCACCCCTTCAAACCCAGGGACCCTCAATCCAACATCATCATGAACATCAGGGTGAGTGTGTATGCGTCTTGTGGTGTATGCTCTCTCTCACTCAGTGTGTGCATGTCTGTCTGCCTCTGTCTTTCTCAGTGTCTGTCTGTCTGTCTGTCTGTCTGTCTGTCTGTCTGTCTGTCTGTCTTTCTGTCTTTCTGTCTGTCTGTCTGTCTGTCTGTCTGTCTGTCTGTCTGCCTGCCTGCCTACCTGCCTGTTTGTCTGTCTGTCTGCCTGCCTGTCTGTCTGTCTGTCTGTCTGCCTGTCTGTCTGCCTGTCTGTCTGCTTGTCTCTGTCTATCTATCTCTCTGTCTATCTTTCTGTCTCTGTCTGTCTGTCTCTGTCTGTCTGTCTGTCTGTCTGTCTGTCTGTCTGTCTGTCTGTCTGTCTGTCTGTCTGTCTGTCTGTCTGTCTGTCCGATGTCTGTGTGTCTGTGTGTCTGTCTGTCTGTCTGTCTGTCTGTCTCTGTGTGTCTGTCTTTCTGTCTGTCTGTCTGTATGTGTGTCTGTGTGTCTGTCTCTATCTGCGTTTCTGTCTGTGTCTGTGTCTCTGTCTTTCTGTCAGTCTGTCAGTCAGTTTCTCTGTCTCTCTCTCTCTCTGTCTGTCAGTCTGTCTGTCTGTGTGTATGTCTGCCTGTCAGTTCATCTGTCCATATGTCTGCCTGTTCATCTGTCTGTCTGTGTGTATGTCTGCCTGTTCATCTGTCTGTCAAATGTTGAGAAAAAGAAATATTGACTGAAGGTCATCCCTTTTGTCTGTATATGTTGTGTTCTGCATCCGCTTTTCTGCTGAAACAGTGGAAAGCAGCCAGGTGCAGATTTTGACAGAAAGCAATTTCTCATGCCTAACATCTTGTCTGAAATGCCCTGCCTGACAAACTCAGATCATGTCCAATGCTGGATACTTGTAGACAACATCTGAAAACTTTAAGAAATTTAAACTAATTTCTATGTTTCCCTGACATACTTACCAGTAGACAACAGTGACATATGACCTTGAACCCTCGAAAAAGAATTTGCAAAAATCTTACCCACCTGTGGCTACCTGCATCGGACCAATCCGATTGCCTATACCGCGCGGCCGCCGTTGCCGGGGCAGCAGGAGTTATCTCCCCTGTCCTGCAGGCGCCGGGTATAAATACCGCAGTAGCCACGGTCCAGGCCTCTTTTTGACACGTGGAGATAACCCCAGCAATGCACAAACGGGGAGGCGGGAGGGACCGTCCGTTGTCTACTGGTAAGTATATCAGGGAAACATAGAAATTAGTTTAAATTTCTTAAAGTTTCCTCTTCCATACTCTACCAGTAGACAACAGTGACATGATTACCCAACCCTGGGAGGTGGGTTGTGCATAAGCACCGAACAAAAGGAAAAAACACTCACCATCACACACTAAGAGCCGAACCCGCAACAACCAACTGTGACGCCATGGAACGAAGAACTCGAACATCACGCAGGTAGTGCATGGGAAACACAGTCACTGCGCCAGCAGGCCGTCCCATAAGGTAAGCCAAAGAAACATCCGTGGCAAACGTTACAGAGAAGGCACCCATGCGGAGTTCATGAGTCCAAGAGGCACCAGCAGGAGGAAACGCATAAGCGTACGCCTCCGCGAAAAAACACGTATCCAGCAAGAAAAACATCGAAGACACCTGAGCGCGACGACGTGTAAGTGGCAGAAACAGTCGTCGGTCCCGCAGACGACGGGACTGAGTTCGGACCAGATAACACGGGAGCGCACGCCCAAACAGTGACATAGGATGCGCGCCACAACGAGAGCAGCCAAGTGAACCCGCAGGAGAAAGAAGCCAAGCAGAAGTTGCAACAAGTGAACCTTCGGATGACCAATTCCCGCACGAGGCTGCACCAGAGTGCACCAGAGATGAAGCTCGATGTGCTCCCCATCCGCCAGAGCTAGCAGAACAGGGAACCAGGAAGCTACAGGCCAGAACGGCGCCACCAGAACAGACGAGGACGCTCTAGGGCGACCGGAGCCAACACCTTCGGAAGAAGGCACGTGGAAGGGAAAGCGTAGACTGCCATGCCCGACCACGACCGAGCAAAGGCATCTGGCCGAGAGCCCGAAACCATAGAGCCAGAGAACAGACTCACGCCTGTGCCACCCCTCCCCACTCGACATGTCGAGAGTGCGAGGGCGTGGCACTAGAGCCTGAGCAGAAAGGCGGCGCGCACATCGGGCCAAACAGCAACCGCTGAACGGCCAGACGCAACGCTCTCCCAAAGCCCCCCCCCCGAGCTCGAGAAACAGACCCAGAGAGAGAAGACGCCCCTCCCCCCTCCGCACTGGAGAACGTGGACCACGATCCACAGACCGATGGTGCCGACAGTCAGGGGAAAAGCGCCGACCCGAGGACCCCCGACCCCCGGGGAGCACGGAGACGAAGCACAGGACTGTGCCGCACCGACACGCTCGACCGCGCGGGAGCGCAGGGACGGGGCACAGAAGAACGCACAAGAACGAAAGCGGCGTGCCGATCCGCCGGCACGCCCGCCGAGCGGCCGGACAGCACACTGCGGCGCTGGGAGACCGCAAAACGCACACCACCGGAAACACGGTGCAGACGACGCACCGCCCCGTCCGAACCCAAGGAAAAGCAGGAGTGGGGCACAGAGGAGTACAGAGGGAGAGGTGGCATGCTGACCGGACCAGGCAGTGTTAGCTGAAAGGCCGGTGACAACACACCGCCGTAACCCCACCGCAGAGCTCGACCCCCGGGAGCGTGGAGAGAGCGCCCACCCCTCTCGACCTCTCGGGAGCGTAGGGGCGGGGCACAGAGGAACGCACAGGGGAAAAGACGGCATGCAGACCGGACCAGGCAGTGTTAGCTGAAAGGCCGGTGGCAACGCTCCGCCGCAACCCAGCAGCAGAGCTCGACCGCCCGGGAGCACGGTGAGAGTGCCCCGTCCTAATCGATCTCCCGGGAGCGTAGGGGCGGGGCACAGAGGAACGCACAGGAAAGAGGGCGGCGGGCTCACCGGACCCGACAGCGTGAGCTGAAGGGCCGGGAGCAAGGCTCTGCCCTGTTCGCATCGCACCAGGACTCGACCCGAGGGGAGCGCGGGACCGCCTTCCGTGAGCGTCCAATACATACCTGTCCCGAGCTCGACCCGTGAGGAGCGTGGGACTGCCTTCCAACAGAAAGCCGCATCGCGCCACTAACCAAGGGCGCAGGAACTGGCCACAACTGACCGCACAATACATACCTGTCCGTGGAACGCCTTCCCACAGAAAGCCACATCACGCCACTATCCAAGGGCGCGGGAACTGGCCACAACTGACCGCACAATACGTACCTGTCCGTGGAACGCCTTCCCACAGAAAGCCACATCACGCCACTATCCAAGGGCGCGGGAACTGGCCACAACGTGAGCTGAAAAGCCGGTGGCAATGCTCCGTCGTGACCCAACCACAGAGCGCGACCGCATGGGAGCGGAGGGGCTGGGCACAGAGGATCGCACAGGGGGAGAGACGGCATGCAGACCGGACCAGGCAGTGTTAGCTGAAAGGCTGGTGGCAACGCTCCGTCGTAACCCAACCGAGGAGCTCGACCGCATGGGAGCGGAGGGCTGGGCACAGAGGATCGCACAGGGGGAGAGACGGCATGCAGACCGGACCAGGCAGTGTTAGCTGAAAGGCCGGTGGCAACGCTCCGTCGTAACCCAACCGAGGAGCTCGACCGCATGGGAGCGGAGGGCTGGGCACAGAGGATCGCACAGGGGGAGAGACGGCATGCAGACCGGACCAGGCAGTGTTAGCTGAAAGGCCGGTGGCAACGCTCCGTCGTAACCCAACCGAGGAGCTCGACCGCATGGGAGCGGAGGGCTGGGCACAGAGGATCGCACAGGGGGAGAGACGGCATGCAGACCGGACCAGGCAGTGTTAGCTGAAAGGCGGTGGCAACGCTCCGTCGTAACCCAACCGAGGAGCTCGACCGCATGGGAGCGGAGGGCTGGGCACAGAGGATCGCACAGGGGGAGAGACGGCATGCAGACCGGACCAGGCAGTGTTAGCTGAAAGGCCGGTGGCAACGCTCCGTCGTAACCCAACCGAGGAGCTCGACCGCATGGGAGCGGAGGGCTGGGCACAGAGGATCGCACAGGGGGAGAGACGGCATGCAGACCGGACCAGGCAGTGTTAGCTGAAAGCAAAACAAAACCGCGGTCTGACCCGCGGAAAGAAACAGAAGAGGAGAAGACAGCAAACGCCTCTCCCACATGCACGGGACAGGGGAGGGGCCGGGCTAGAAACCCCCCTCGCCCCTATCCACCAGCAGAGAAAGCAAATGCAGGCCCAGCACAGCGTCCACCATCTAGCAGACCGAGTGTTGGGCCTAACAACCACAGCGTGCCAAGACCGAACTCCGCAGCATCACCTATCAAGACAGGAAACGCCGCGGAAGCACGCCAAACCGACCGACGCGTGAGCTCAAGAGAAGGAAGAAAGCAAAAACACTCACTCACCATGAGCTAGAAAACCTCCCTCCTCCCAATGTCGCTGCCCCCAGGGTGGCGACGTCAAAGTGCGCACCCCTCGAACACGCCAGCGTGAAGGAGGGACGCCTTTAATGCTCACAGCCAGGCGCCCGGCCAGTCGCCCGGGAAAAGCGCACAAAGAGGGAACAACAGGGAACACAAAGACAACAACCAAGCATACACCCCAGCAGTGGACGCAAGATAAGGAGGGAAAGCAGAAACACGCACTCTATAAAGAGCGAGAATTCCTGCGTACCTCCGACCTCGGTGCCACCACCTTGTCAACGCCAGATAGCGCACGCCACCCTCACGCCTAGCGTGAAGGAAGGCCGCCCTAACGCGCATAGCGAAACTAACACCAGACCGTCGTAGCCCATTTCGACGAGCAACGACACACCAACACAACCGCGAACTAGCGCTTGCACTCAACGTCAAGCGTCCAATTCTCAAACTCACACACAAGCGTTTAAATGGCAAATCCACACAAACGTCAACTGACGCCAAACAGCGGCAATACTTCCCCCAAGCTCCCAGCGAAGGGGAAGTGCAAACCAGCTACAAGCAATCCCAAAGCAACGACAAGCAAAATTTTTACACACAAGAAAAAAGCAAGCCGTTGGCAGTAGAAAACTACTGGCCACCAACCCGCCATTTCACAGAAGCCAACACGCGTGTACACCAAGTACTGAGCGAAAAAATGGCCTCTGAGTGGGAGTACAGTAACAACAGCGTGCGACAAACGCACCGCCAGTTACAACTGCAACCACCAAAACAGCGGCCACCTCGCGAGAAAGAAAGAAAGACCCAAAACCCCGTGCAGACGGAAAGGAGAGGGTAGAGAACACCTCGTTCAGTCAGTGGAACGAGAACTCACTCCACCCCACTCGCATCCGCCATGCCGGCGCCGCCGCTACCCTGTCGCCTCTACACGGAGAGCGACAAGGCAAACGCCATACCTAAGAGTGGTTAGCAACAGCTACCGCAAACAGGCAAGAAAAATCCAATGCAAACACAACAGCCCGCCGGCTCACCTGACGAAACAGGAAAAGCAGCTGCTGCCCTCAACACCGACCTACGCATGGACGAACCCGCAGGAGGGAGGGAGGAAGACCGTTCTCGCAAAACCCGAGAACGCCCCTCCACCCCTGGGGTCGCCCCCGAGGCCACACCAGCATTCGCGACACCGCGAACACGCGGTGCGACGGAAAAGTCCGCCATGACAGAACGCAAATGGCGCCCCAGCCACCCACAAGCAGCCAAGCGAACCACGCGAACCGCCCAAACGCGACGACAAGCTAACAACAGCAAAACACGAGCAAGTCGCCGCCAGAACAAACAGAGACACCACACGCCAACCAAACGAAAGGGCAGGTGCACTCAAGGTATCAAAACAAACGCTAAAACGCGTCACTGACACCAAACCAAGCGTTATACTTCCCTGAAACTCTCAGCGAAGAAAACGCAGGAGAAAGCAAACTCTCTACAGCTACACAGAGCAGAGGTAATCCAAGCATGAGGTATCCACATGCCAGCGAAACGCACACAGCGCACGAAAGTCAAAAAGAGGCCTGGACCGTGGCTACTGCGGTATTTATACCCGGCGCCTGCAGGACAGGGGAGATAACTCCCGCTGCCCCGGCAACGGCGGCCGCGCGGTATAGGCAATCGGATTGGTCCGATGCAGGTAGCCACAGGTGGGTAAGATTTTTGCAAATTCTTTTTCGAGGGTTCAAGGTCATATGTCACTGTTGTCTACTGGTAGAGTATGGAAGAGGAAACTCACTACTTCAGCAAATTCTACTTGTGACTTCTGACTGGCTTTCACTGTGACTGACTATCAGTGTTATAGCAAGCGCTATAAGAATAATGATGATGATGATGGTGACAATGATGATGATGATAATAAGTTTGAATACATCTGTTCTGTATGCAGAATGCCCGCCAGCTGCCCATCTTGACACCACAGGAAAAGCAGTCCCAGCTTTCTACTCTGCGTCTGCAGTTCCCTGTAGACAGCGGCATCCACCATCGCGCCAAAGAGTGGGTGCTGGTGGAAAAATCCTCTGCCACTGCCCCACCTGGAGGAACGAACCCTGAAACTCCTGCTCCTGCTCCAGTGCCCCCACCTCCTGGTGCTGGTGCTGGTGCAGTAGTCCCTAAGGCTGAAGTGGCTGCTCCGTGCCCAGCTCCTGATAAAGTCTTCCCGGATCCCCCCCCTGCAGTGAGTGAGACATCTTGATAGGTGTCTATGGCTTGGGTGTAGAGAATCAGGAATGGTTGCTGCTGCTGCTAGATGCACCCCTTCATTGGCAGGAACCTGTGGTCATAGAGATTTTTAAATGTTGTGTTCTACTGATGCTGTCCAAGTCTCCTCACTAAGAAATGATTTCAATCTCATGGAAAGTCCACCCAAGGTTCAATACATTCCTTTTTGTTTTTAACCTTTTCGTACAGATGAAGCAGTAAGGGAGTGGAAACTATGGTGTTAAATGTTATGATTAACCCATTACCACTTTACGTCATCTGCAACAACAAAAAATCCCACGTTTCTGAGCATTTTTGTGATTAAAAAAAAGATATCCAGTGACCGCTTTCAACATTCATTTTCTCTGCTTGTGTTTTGGACATTTTGATGATTCAAACACTGTCAGAAAGCCTTTACTCTTGGCTGCCCCGTGGGTTTGGTGTAATAATTGACCCACCGTGTCTCCCTATGTGATTCGTAAGAGGCGAATAACCAGGGACATTGTGACTTGATTTGCGTTGACTCTAAACTGTTCTAGAAGTTTTTGTGCGTAATGGCCTTACATAGCCTAGAAAGGCTGATAGGCCAAAAAACTCCATCCATCCATTCTTGTCATGTCAAGCAACTTCCTTTCCTACAAATCCTTTTGAGGTATAATTTTAGAAAAATAAAAGAATAGTGAAAAATGACCGTTCTCTGCTTTCTTACAGCCTGTTGTGACTGACATGATGGTATAAGATGCAAAAGTTTTAACTGTAAAAACAATCAACACCATTTATCAATCATGTGAATAGATTACAGCAACATCCATGATTTACAAAGTATTTCACACCGAGTCAAATGAAACTAGCCACAATATCAGCATTTTACCCTCACTGTCTTCACTTGCACTTTTCTCTCTCTTTTTTTGGGTGTCAATTCATTTACATCAATTAACCACTGAAATATAGTTAAGAGACTGTGCTTTGTTATTTGTCTTTATCATTCGCAAATAAGATCAGTGTTTTACATAGTATCTTAATAAAAAAGAGGAATACAATCTTTTGACATGATAAAAGACCACTTCTAGCAAAGCAAATGATTGTTATCTTCATTGAACTTTCACAAATCATCAAATAATTTTCATTGGCAAAAATACTAACCATTTTTGCACCCTCTTGAAACAGTTGGGAATGATGGAATATTCACAGTGCATACAAAACCAAACCAAAGGAGTCGAATAAGCCATGCTGGGAGACAGGATTGTTCAGACCAGCAGTTCACTGTCATCATCTCTGGATTCTTCTTCCAAAGTTTCATGTCCCCCACCTTGCTAGCTTTGGACCCATTCTGGTTCAAATTTGACTTCAATGTCGCTACCCTTACTCGTATTAGATGCCTCGTCGGCCATGTTTTCAACTTTCTCCCAAAATCCCAATGCCACATGATTTAAAAGTCAATAACTTCATGTCTACTTCACTGATCTCAATGAAACTTTCATGTACAGTATAGGCGCAGCCATTCGCAGATATCCCACAGTCCCCTGAGATGTTGATAGCCTGACTGGATTCAATCCCATTTACAGAGCTGCTATAGGATGCAATGTGTATGTTGCATCCATCGGAAAAAGTAGATGTAACATGAGCTTATCATCCTGCGAAAAAGATCAGGTTTAAAAAATCAATTTTCCACTCCTACTTGCTCGATTTTAAATTTGTAAACGCATAACGGAGGTGTTTTCACTTGGCCACACAGCATGCCTAGTATCTGTCATGTGATGTCCGCAGCTATTTCAGTCCATGCAATGAATGAACACCACTATCAAATGCGACTTCCACGTATCATCTGGTCAGAAAGGGAGATGTAACGCATGCGTAGCATCTGGTCGGAAAGGGTTAACGTCCCATAGTGCCACACTCCACACCTCGTTGCCATTCCTTTCAAGCCTGTCCTCTGTGTGCAGCACTTCTGCCAAGAGATCGTCACATGAATACCAGTTTGAAAACCAAGAGGAGAAAAACAAAATGGAGGGGCTCATCCCTTTACCAATGGCTAGGGGTGGAATGAGAGTGGCTGCAAGGGGCAGGGTATGGTGGTGTGAGAGGAGTGAATGTTGCAGATACTTGAGAATAAACTGTTTGGAGCACTGCACTGCCCACAGCATGCGACGCCCGCCAGGGTGCATGTGCTTGTCATGCAGTTCCCACGGGGCGTTTTTGAGACAAGCCAACTTGTGTTGAGAAATAATCTGTGCTTACACTCCAGGGAGAAAAATTACAAAGGTCAAAATATGAATGTGTGTCTAGGTTGGACAACAGACATCGCGAGTGATCGTCATAGAAAACAGTTAATGACTGCAGTTTTCAGTACCTGGGTAGGGTGCTGACCTCGGTAGGGTACTGATTGTCTCAGATTTGGCTGTGGGCAGAGCAGTGCAAAGGGTTAATTGCAGGACAATGGATACTAGAGAGGCAATGGGATGATCTACACGTGCATCTGTAATCTTTCTTCACCGCAGACCATCGACATTGGCTCCATCGTCTCAGAGAGGCTGCAGTTGGTGCGAAAGCTGCAAGAGAACCCCCTGGACGTGCAGGCCCTCAGCCGCATGCACCAGGCTCAGCAGCAGGTGAGGGTCTGCAAAGCGGAGCTGCTTGCCTTTCTCTGAGCAGGTGCAGGACCATGGCAGATGAGGTGTTTCAGTACTCGGCACTGAGATTTCAGAGTGGTCTTTTACTTGACATCTGACATTCTGTCTCTATGCAATCAAGAAGAAACTTTTCTCTCAATGACTCTGTGCAGCGCCTTTGAGCAGTGTTCTGAAATTGATGCTATATAGATCTATCAATATACATACATGCATACATTCTTGCCTGCCATTTAGAGTGCATCATGTGCACTGAGGAGCTCTGTGGCAGAGTGGTTAGCACACCTGACCTGCAGTCACTGGAGGCTGGTGGGTGCAGCTGTGCAGTTCCTAGAGGTGCATCCTTGAGCAAGGTGCTAAACTGGCCTTGCTTCTCCCCACCCAGGAGTAAGACCGGATACCTGTGAGGGCAGCGGTGGTGCAATTAACCCCCTGTGTGCAGCTGTGAGCCGGCATTGGGTTGGAGTACTCTCCAGGAAGTGGAGCTGGTGTTTTCAAATAAATGTTCTTCTCTTTTTTTTTAATGACAAGCACCCTTTTTCAACCGTATTTTAGTATCATGATTCCAGACATTTTATCACCATTATTGGATCATTGCCTCTACCAATGAGCTTATGTTTTCCCCTCGGTTCATTTGTTTCTAGTTTGTTCATTAGTTATTTATTTGGCAAGAATAACTCCTAAAGTTCCAAATGAGATTCTGATAGATTTGGTGTGCGGTCAGGGTACCACCCAAAGAACAACCCATCAAAGTTTTGAGGTTGTCTGTTATTTGCTAAATGCAACCATAAACAGGAATATGTATCACCCTAGGCTGTAGCCCTGCGCAGCAAAGCAGATCTAGTGTGTCTTTAGCCTCCCCCTAGCCTCGCGCAAGATCAGGGTCTTGTAATTAGGTGACAAAATTCACCTGTGAAGCAGCAATTCTAAATAGAATTGTTTAAATCCTAGACATCATCGCCAATCTCTCTGCATCGCTGTGTGTTGATTACGTCCACCTTGGCACAGGTTTGCACGCTACAAGTGCTCTGTAGTTTGATAAAGCTGTTGTTAGCACCTGGCAGCAAACGGACAGATGGGAAGCTTACAGTTGGGTAGGTGCATGAACAGCACTCCCTGGGGAGTGAAGTGTACAGGGGTTTGAAACCCAGACATGGGTGTTGAGGCTCTGCATACAACCAAATCTTTACCTTTTTACTCCTGCCCTGTGCTGATGCCAAGTTGCATCAGAGTTGAATCTTGCCTTGATGTTCCATCACCACCTGACAAAGTACACTGTTTTTCTCCTGCTCGGAAAATTGATGGCACTGTCTGCCTGTCATCCCTCACAGGCACCCTGTTGCTTCCCCTGGCTGGCTTTCCTGTAGGCACGGTCAGACTTGATCCCACCTTACAGCTGCACTGTTGTTCCATGAAAATGTGTCACACCTCACAGCTACCCTGTTGTTCTCCTTCTGAAGCCCAGTCCATGGCCTAAGTCATATGTGCATGAATATGTGTCACACCTCACAGCTACCCTGTTGTTCTCCTTCTGAAGCCCAGTCCATGACCTAGGTAATGTGTGCATGAAAATGTGTCACACCTCACAGCTACCCTGTTTTTCTCCTTCTGAAGCCCAGTCCATGACCTAGGTAATGTGTGCATGAAAATGTGTCACACCTCACAGCTACCCTGTTGTTCTCCTTCTGAAGCCCAGTCCATGGCCTAAGTCATATGTGCATGAAAATGTGTCACACCTCACAGCTATCCTGTTGTTCTCTTTCTGAAGCCCAGTCCATGGCCTAAATCATATGTACATGAAAATGTGTCACACCTCACAGCTACCATGTTGTTCTCTTTCTGAAGCCCAGTCCATGGCCTAAGTCATATGTACATGAAAATGTGTCACACCTCGCAGCTACTCTGTTGTTCTCCTTCCAAAGCCCAGTCCATGGCCTAGGTGATGTGTGCATGAGCATTTGTCACACCTCACAGATACACTATTGTTTTCCTGCACAGGCCAGTCTCTGGGCGCAGTCGAAACACCTGCCAGGACAGTTCACAGGCAGCACGGGAGTGCAGATCCTGACGCCGCAGCAGCTTGCAGGCCCCAACAAACACAACCAGGCCTGGGTCAGAAAGGTAAAATTCTAAGGATGGTTGGTCTGTTGCGTGTCAATCCTCCTCCTCTCCTGTCCAAGACAGTCGTCCAGGATCATAGATTGGTTCATGCCTGTTGTTAATTTTTGATAGTTTTTTTCCTTGATACTTTGTTGGAATGGTAATTCATTGAAGTGTTGCACATATTTTGTTGAAAAATCCATCTTTGTCATTTTTTTTATTTTTGCAAAATTACCATTTTTGATAAAGAGACAGAGTTGCTCCTTTGAGGATAGAAATCACGTTAACAACATGTAGGACAGTTACAGAAATGGAATTGAGAATAACTTGAGATTTGGTACTTCTGTAAATGTGAATGTGATAGGCTGTCAGGGACTTCATACAAGTTAGTAGTCATTATAGACTTATTGTTGTGTCTGCTGTTTTGTTCACTCACATTCTGACTGTCAGAGTATTGTGACTGTCTCCTGTGTGAGAGAGGCAAGCTTTCTACAGGCTTGGGTTGAGGCATTTCAAGCTGGAGGTCTTGACTTCTTCTTGGGAGTTGCTCCAGCTTGAAACATCCTCAAAGAGTGTTGAAATGACTTGCAATGAGTTTTCACGAACCCCCCCCCCCCCAAAAAAAAAAAAAACACAAAAAAAAAACCTGTATTTCTTACGGCCATCTCTTTCTGCCTATTTTGACCAAAACGGAAATCTCATGATTTGATCACTACAAAAATCTGTAATAGAAAACTCATGTTCAAATGGACAATATGCATGCAATCAATATATTCTTTATTCATGTTTAGCAGCTCAGCCCTCCATCCTCCCAAGGGAATATTGTTTACAGCATTTCAAATCTACTCTAAGAAAGGAGAGGAAAAAAAGAGACATCCTTCCCTCTGCCCTCCTCCTCTTGTTTAGACCCAATCCTCAGTAGCCCCATTGGGTGCTCTCCCCTTAGCAGCTCTCCACCTCTGGTGAAAACCTTAGGTGCTGAGCTGCTCTTCGTGGAAGCTTGTTGCAGGTTGAGAGTTTTTGATCAGCGACCGGGGCCTGAGTCGTCTCAGGCGAGGTAGACTTGTGGCTGGCACGCCTGACCCTAAGCACTCAGGAATCCACCTTAGGGAGTCTGTGTCGGGCGGTGAGTATCTGTGCCTTGCATAACCAACTCTCCCCTCTAGCAGGACCACCATGGACACCCAGGGGCTCCAATGGTCCCATTTAGGGGCCTTGGCGCAGCGTTTGACTTCAGCTGCAATTTTCCATTCTATCTTATGACTTTCATGAATGTGAAGCATTGAAAGATTAAAGTTTGACGGGCCAGCCATCTCCTCATGAAAACACCTAAAACACTCAGATTTTGTCCTTTTTTTTCAAACCTATTTGGCCACAGGATCTAAAGTGAGTCTATGTACTGAGCCGTGTCGTCCGTCCGTCCGTCCGGGCGTCCGTCCGTCCGGGCGTCCGTAAAAAACTTAAACGTTGGATTTTTCTCGGAGACTATTAAGTCTATCAACACCAAATGTGGCATGATGGTGTATGATGACAAGGCCTCAAAAAACATACATAGTGACTTGACCTTGCTTCAAGGTCAAGGTCACAGGAGCCATAAATGTGGTCTCAAAAACAGTCATTTTTCACATTTTCCCAATTTTCTCCCACGTTATTGAGAATGGCGACCTTAGCTACAAGTGGTATATAGGTCAAAGCAAGCCCTATCTTTTGATACCAGTTTGGTTGACCTTGCTTCAAGGTCAAGGTCACAGGAGCTCTTCAAAGTTGGATTGTATACATATTTTGAAGTGACCTTGACCCTGAACTATGGAAGATAACTGTTTCAAACTTAATAATTATGTGGGGCACATGTTATACTTTCATCATGAGACACATTTGGTCACATATCATCAAGGTCAAGGTCACTTTGACCCTTATGAAATGTGACCAAAATGGGGTAGTGAACCACTAAAAGTGACTATATCTCATGGTAGAAAGTGCCAATAAGCACCATTGTGCTTCCTATGTCTTGAATTAAGAGCTTTGTGTTGCATGACCTTGGATGACCTTGACCTTGGGTCAAGGTCACATGTATTTTGGTAGGAAAAATGTGTAAAGCATTTCTTTGTGTATGATGTCATTGGTAGGTTAGTTGTTTGACCTTGACCTTGAAGGTCACCTGAAGGTCAAGGTCATATAAAGGTCAAGGTCAAGCATGTGAGTCGTATGGGCTTTGCCCTTCTTGTTTTTCAAACCTATTTGGCCACAGGATCTAAAGTTTTGATATGAAAAATTCTGCACATTTGCATTGTTTTAGGGTCATCTTCACTTAATTGCTTGTGAGCCAGGATGCAAAATTTCAAAACTGCAATTTCTCTTTAATTTGTCAGCGTGCATGATGAATGTATGTGACAATGTGCTCTCACCGATGCCAGGTATGCACAGGCCAGTTTGATGAACACAACCTCAATGATCTCTCACCGATGCCAGGTATGCACAGGCCAGTTTGATGAACACAACCTCAATGATCTCTCACCAATGCCAGGTATGCACAGGCCAGTTTGATGAACACAACCTCAATGATCTCTCACCAATGCCAGGTATGCACAGGCCAGTTTGATGAACACAACCTCAATGATCTCTCACCAATGCCAGGTATGCACAGGCCAGTTTGATGAACACAACCTCAATGATCTCTCACCGATGCCAGGTATGCACAGGCCAGTTTGATGAACACAACCTCAATGATCTCTCACCAATGCCAGGTATGCACAGGCCAGTTTGATCTGTGTGCTTTGGGGACCTGCTCCAGTAGCACCTGCTCAGCCGGTCTAGAACAGAACCTATGTAACACAGAGAGTTATTGTTCGGGATGGGTCCAGTTGCCAAATCATGCTTCTTCCATTTCCACGTATGTGGAGGAAGCATCAGCAGCACCTTGCAACTCGTTGTACACCCAGTAATCTGGGGATGTGAAAGGTAGAGGGGTGGACTTACATAGTAACTTATCCCCCCAGGGCTCAAACTGATTTACTATTTACCCCCTAATCACTGGGCCACTTGATGAAACCATCCAGATCACATATGAAGGAACCCCCACTGTTCATCCACCCACATAACCTCTGCACCACACTTCAGCAGTGAGAGTTGGCAAGTGTACCACCCCCTCTCCCTGCCCTGCACTGCCAATGATGACAACTCCATGGGCCAAGGGCCTTTCATTCATGCAAGTCAAAAGAACAGCACTGTTGTCATTCTAGTGAACTGTTAACTGATTTTTGTTAGGGATGTTTAATGGAGGTGATGAGGTCTGATGAAAACAATTGTTGATGGTGAGATAATTTTTCTTTCCTGTAGTTCGAATTTCATGGTTAGGGTACACATCTTTTTTACATTTCAGCAGTTGTTAGCTGATTATTTAAGATGAAAGCATTTATGCGAAAACCTTGATTGAGTCAGGAAATGAAATCAAGGAAGGGAGTGAAGGAGAGGAGCTGGAGGAGGAGAAATAAAGAGCAGCGATGACATGTGCTGTTGTGTGTCAGACCTGTCTCTAATTTCCTTATGAGACTCCAAAAAAAATTGTTTTAACAAGGACCATTTTCGGGTGAACAGTACTGTGGAGTTGAGCATTCTGCCAAAATGTGTCCTTCCCCCCCCCCCCCCCCCCCCCCCCCCCAAGTTGGCAAACCTTTTCTGTTTCTCTTCCTGCTACACACACTCCTGCCTCTCTGTGAATTCTGCAGAGAGGCAATCCAGAGGTAGGTAGGTAGGTAGGTAGGTAGGTAGGTAGGTAGGTAGGTAGGTAGGTAGGTGTGTCCAGGGTAATATTGTGAGGCCAAAACAAGGAAGAAGATTTCTAGATGCATTGATTCCAGAAGTCTGTGAACTGTGTGGTCAGTCAAGACCTTCACCTTTTTTCTTGTCAGAGCTTCTTGAAGGAATGCAGTTGTTCTGTATGAGGTCATGAGTTATTACAAGAGGACTGGTTTCCTGCCTGCCTTAGTAGGTGTCTTAGTAGAAAACCATGCACTTAGTTAATTAAATTTATGTTGTGATGAAAATCCTCATCTGGAAATATCAGCTGTATGCTTGCTATTTTGAAGCATCTGCTGTTTATCTTTCATGATACTGCAACCCATTTGAATTGGTGAAGATTGACAGCTATCCGTAGCCAATCTTATGTTTGTGAGAAGTAAGCCCTGTCCATTCAAGTCGTGGCCCGATGCATGCTTACGTAGGACTGCTGTATGCCGGGAAGCAATGATGAGGTTTGTCAGGTGTCACTGACGGAGAGGAAGCTGGTAGTCATTGAGTGCTGCCACTGGAGTTCAACATAGGACTGCTGTATGCCGGGAAGCAATGACGAGGTTTGTCAGGTGTCACTGACGGAGAGGAAGCTGGTAGTCATTGAGTGCTGCCACTGGAGTTCAACATAGGACTGCTGTATGCCGGGAAGCAATGACGAGGTTTGTCAGGTGTCACTGACGGAGAGGAAGCTGGTAGTCATTGAGTGCTGCCACTGGAGTTCAACATAGGACTGCTGTATGCCGGGAAGCAATGACGAGGTTTGTCAGGTGTCACTGACGGAGAGGAAGCTGGTAGTCATTGAGTGCTGCCACTGGAGTTCAACATAGGACTGGAACTGCTTGATGAATCCCTCATTGATTAGGAACAATCCCATTTGATTCTTTCTTCTTGCCAATTTTTCCCCCCAGACAGGAGCCTGTTTCTGACTGCGTGTTATTATGAAATATGCATTTTTCATGTTTGCCTCAACTTTTGATCAGATCATTTTTTTAAAGTATAGTTTGCTTCTAGCCATGAGGTGAGGTAAGGGTTGGGGGCCTTGAATAAGGTCTTTTGAGCTTTTTAGGTGCACAATTGTGAAGGGACCATTTTTTGTTTTGTTTTGTTTTTTTCAAAGAAAATAAATTACATTTTAGTTCAGATTTCTTCAGTACTAAGGTGTGAAGTAAAGGGACAGTGTGTCTGAAGAACAGAAATAGGAAGTCTTTCAGACTTCTTAGATGCATAATTGTGAAGGGACAGTTTGTCTCTAGAACAGAAATAGAAACTTTCTCAGGCTTCTTTGGTACTTGGGTGTGAAGGGGCTTTTTGGTGCAAGCAAAGAAAGAAACTGTTTTTCAGGCTTATTAGATGTGCAAATGTGAAGGGGAAGTTTGACAAAGATGAACTTTTGTCTATGCTATAGATTGTTTCTTCTGCACTGAAAAAATGTGAAAGACCTCAAGAAACACACGTTGCATGCACAGAGCAAATGATCAAGCCTTGATGGTGAAAATGCAGTTCCCTATTAGATTGTGCTTTGTTTAGATGGCAGTCATTTCTCTGTAAAGAATTATTTGAGCAATGTTAGGAGATGCAGGTAAGTTGTCATGATTATGTTACCTGCATAGTTAAATGTTTTTTCTGATGATTGTGAGCATTAGGGTTGTGTACTTTTTGCATGCAACTCATCATTCCCAAATTACATCTACTTGTTTATTGCCAATGTGGCCATAGTTTTGATCATGATTTTCAAATAAATGTTTTTTACTCATAACATTTGGAGAAGAAAAAAAAACCCTTTGCAAAATTATAGAGTCACCATCAGGATCTGGAAAATAGTCTTTCTTAGATCACCAATTAGTATTATTATAATTCAGTGATGCAAGTATGTATGGAATTTATATATTTTTAAATAGTTTTTTAACAGTGATGCATTCTTGCTTAGGTTTGTTTTTTTGGGGGGGGATGTTTTTTTTAAAACTTTAAAGTGCAACTGGAGTGCATTTCTTAATGTTCTCACATTCATAAGTGACTATTTCACTGAGTAAATTAAATTATTCAACCACAGAGGTAGTTAAGTGTGTCATATAGTCTGCAGCATACGTCTATGTGGTTGTTTTTTGTTGGAAGTGTGCAGCCTTTTTATACTGTCCACTGCGCGCACACACACACACACACACACACACACACACACACACACACACACACACACACACACACACACACACACACTGGTATTTCTTTGTAAAATAGGAACTCACCCAGCCTGCATCTTCATATACAGTCAATCCTAAGTCAGAACACCTTCATCCAACACACCCTGGCATATCTCTAGTGGCTGTAACTGCCCTCCACACCTGTCCATCCTTGTCCATCTCCACACTGGCCAGGTGTCAGAGCTGTCTTCCCTTGCAGGACACCTTCATCAAGGCAGCGCCGGTGAAAAGCGGCATTGGACTCAAGCTGCTGCAGAAGATGGGCTGGCGTGAAGGGGAGGGATTGGGCAAGCGCAACGAAGGCAACACCCAACCTCTCATGCTGGAATTCAAGCTGGACAGGAAGGGTGAGGAGAGAGGGAGGAAGGAAGGGTGGGGAGAGAGGAAGGAAGGAAGAGTAAGGAGAGAGGGAGGAAGGAAGGGTGAGGAGAGAGGGAGGAAGGGTGGGGAAGGAGGGAGAGAGGGAGGAAGGGTGGGGAAGGAGGGAGAGAGGGAGGAAGGAAGAGTGAGGAGGGAGGGAGGAAGGAAGGGTGAGGAGAGAGGGAGGGAAGTAGGAAGGAAAAGTGAGGAGAGAAGGAGGAAGGAAGGAGAGAGGGAGGAAGGGTAAGGAGAGAGAGGAAGGAAGGGTGAAGAGAGAGGAAGGGTGAGGAGAGAGGTGGAAAGGATGGATGGATGGATTGGGCTGCATGGGACAGATAGGATAGAAGGATGGATGGAGGGGGTGGATGATTCATTGGATGGATAGATGGATGAATTGGATGGATGATGGACAGATGAATGGTTGATGGATGGATGGATGAATTGGAATGATTGGGATGGATGAATGTATGGATGAATTGATGGGTGGATGAATGGAATGATTTGATGGATGGAAGGATGATGGATGGATGGATGAAAAAGGAAAAAAGGAGGTAAGAAGGAAAGAAAGATGGAATGAATAGGACTGAAGAGGAGAAGAATGACAAAAAGGGCAAAGAGGGAAAAAGGACAAAGGGGGGAGGTGGATGAGAGGGAGGGAATTGCAGTAGTGATGGAAAGAGGGAGACAGACGATGTAGGGAGGCAGAGGAGGAGGAAGAGGAAACAGGAAGGAAAAAAGAAAAAAAAGGAGGAGCAGGAGGAGGAAGAGGACGACGACGATGATGGTGATGATGATGATGATGATGATGATGATTGATGATTGATTGATTTATTGATGATTGATGATGACGATGATGAGACAGAAGAACAGGAATTGAAGTAAATAAGAAGCAGATGGAGCAAAACAGAAGTATAAGAAGGAAGGCAAGAGGTGGAGGAGGAAAAGTAGAAAAGAGGAGGAGGAGGAGTGTTGTTAGCAGCAAGAGAGGGAACAGACATCTACTGGAATAGCTAGAGGAACTGGAGGATAGGAATGAACATTAGAAGAAGAAGAAGAAGAAGAAGAAGAAGAAGAAGAAGAAGAAGAAGAAGAAGAAGAAGAAGAAGAAGAAGAAGAAGAAGAAGAAGAAGAAGGGTCAAGTGAAAGAGGAAGAGAAGGAAGAGGTTTCCAGCCAGACTGACTGAAAAGACAGAAGATGCTGGAGGAGGGGGACTTACAGGAGTAGCAGAAGGAGCAGGAAGACAGAGGAGTGAAGCAGAAGGTTGAAAAAACAGTACTGCAAGTGTAGAAGGGAGAACAGAAGTAGTTAGAATGGTATGATGATAAGAATAATAATGATTAAAACTCCCAAAATTTACTCAGATACCTGAGAATTAGTATTGGGGACTTTCACACCTGGTTGAGGCTATGCAGTGCCCAGCACCCAGTTTGACAGCTCTGAAGGAGAGAAAATGCGTGTTAAGCACCTTGGCGCCTGGATGCAACTCTAGGATCTGTGCAGCATCGAACACCGTACCTGCCAGTCAGAAGGAGAGTGTCCTTGCCACTGGTGGAGAGCCCTGGAAG
>JAWQFJ010000626.1:38981-50945 GCA_034096865.1 Theodoxus fluviatilis
ATTTGTATCTGAATCTGTGTGTGTGCCTGTATCTCCTTGCTGTGTTATGGTGACATTGACTTCTGAATCTGTGTGTTTCTGTATTTCCTTGCTGTGGTATGGTGACATTGACTTCTGAATCTGTGTGTGTGTCTGTATCTCCTTGCTGTGTCACGGGGACATTTGTATCTGAATCTGTGTCTGTGCCTGTATCTCCTTGCTGTGTTCTGGTGACATTTGCATCTGAATCTGTGTGTGTGTATCTCCTTGCTGTGTTCTGGTGACATTTGCATCTGAATCTGTGTGTGTGCCTGTATCTCCTTGCTGTGTCCTGGGGACATTTGTATCTGAATCTGTGTGTGTGCCTGTATCTCCTTGCTGTGTTCTGGTGACATTTGCATCTGAATCTGTGTGTGTGTGTGTGTGTATCTCCTTGCTGTGTTCTGGGGACATTTGTATCTGAATCTGTGTGTGTGTGTGTGGCCCTGACCACAAGAAAAACTTTCTTTTCAAGGTATGTCCCGGCACCCTGGTGCTATTTTTGGTTGCTTTGTTGGAGTTTTGAGATCTGATGCAAGGGAATGTGGAATGGAGGTGCTGGTCAGTAGTTGTGGGTTTTTAAAAAGAGGAAACAGACAAAAACACACAGGCAGGCAGGCAGGAGGAGAGGCAGGGGAAGAGAGAGTGACAGAGCAAGTGACAGAGACAGACACACACACACACAGATAGGGGGGTGAGAGAGAGAGAGTGTGTGTGTGTGTGCACATGCATTCATGCATATGTTTGTATGTATACATCATTATATGCACACTGTTATGTGTGTGTGTGCGCGCGTTAGCAAGCGTGTGTGTATGAGCAGTGTGCGTGTGGGCATGCAGATGTGTGTGTGCATGTGGCTATGTGTACGTATGAGGTGACTGTCCAGAGTGTATGGAAGTTCACTGTGAACTGGCCGCACTGGTCAGCCTTGTTTACCACATTCTGTCTGATTATGTTGTCTTGTACACGTTCCATTCTGACAAGTTGATCTGACTATTTCTGTTGCAAGTCACGTTGATGGGCTGTCATGGAACTGTGATATATTAGTCATAGTCTGTTGACCATCAGAGTTGATGGTGTTGCTAGTGCATGCACTCTTCGTCGGTGGGTGTGGGAGTGGCTCGACAGTCCTGTCCTGGATGCACTCACTCTGGGACAGTGGGGGGCACTGGAAGGAGGCTGGTCTGTTGGTGGTGAAGATGCATTAGTATTGAACAGATAACCAAACTGCTTGTGCTCTTCTAAGTCTTTGCTGGGCATTTTTTAAAATGGGGTTGTTTGTTTATTTATTGTGCATATTTTGTTATTGTTGTGTTTTTTGCAGGCAACAATTCCATTACCTTTCTTTGTTCTTCCATCATGGAGACAAAAATGTTTACAAAGACATTTGCACTGCACAAGACTGAATGGATGGATGGTTAGGGGGAGGGAAAAAGTTTGTGTCATTCTAGCTTTTTGTTTGGTTTTGCCATCCACTCCCATCTTGAATCTGTACTCCTTTGTTTTGCCTGCACAGGTGATAGTCAACAAAGTGGAGTACCAGTCTACGGTTGCCAGTAGCAACAAGAAGGCAGCCAAAGCTCAGGCAGCTGCTGTATGTCTGCAGCAGTTTGGACTCATCACCCCTGACACCCCCCTCATCATCTGAGGATCACCCCTGACACCCCCCTCATCATCTGAGTATCACCCCTGACACCCCCCTCATCATCTGAGTATCACCCCTTACACCCCCCTCATCATCTGAGGATCACCCCTGACACCCCCCTCATCATCTGAGGATCACCCCTGACACCCCTCTCATCATCTGAGTATCACCCCTGACACCCCCCTCATCATCTGAGTATCACCCCTGACACCCCCCTCATCATCTGAGTATCACCCCTGACACACCCCCTCATCATCTGAGTATCACCCTGACACCCCCCTCATCATCTGAGTATCACCCCTGACACCCCCCTCATCATCTGAGTATCACCCCTGACACCCCCCTCATCATCTGAGTATCACCCCTGACACCCCTCTCATCATCTGAGTATCACCCCTGACACCCCCTCATCATCTGAGTATCACCCCTGACACCCCCCTCATCATCTGAGTATCACCCCTGACACCCCCCTCATCATCTGAGTATCACCCCTGACACCCCTCTCATCATCTGAGTATCACCCCTGACACCCCCCTCATCATCTGAGTATCACCCCTGACACCCCCCTCATCATCTGAGTATCACCCCTGACACCCCCCTCATCATCTGAGTATCACCCCTGACACCCCCTCATCATCTGAAGACAGCAGGTTCCCCATGGCAGGCTGTAACATGAGCTGTCCATTGGAGCTGTTTTCCAGATAAAACCTTCTTTTTTATTATTATTTTGTCTGACCACAATTTACATTGCTTAGAAAGATGATTTTCTTGTGTTTGAGAGAAACATCTGGGTGGTAGAACTATAAAAGTTTTTACAAAAATCGGAAGCATGTTGTAGTTGGTTGTTGTTGTTTTTTTTAAAATGATTTATAGAATCACATGTTGGGTCTCTTTGATGAAGATTTTGTTCAGGCATCAGTTCATAGAATGGTGATGTGGAGGAGTTTAGACCGGATGGTGGAAAAGCAGTTTTTACATGGTTTCAGGAATTTGTTCCTGGCATCCTTGGCAATAAGGATAGGCAATGAGGGTGCATAGAGTGTTTGCAGGAACAAAGAGTTTAGGGTCTCATTGAAAGTGTGGGTTGTTTTAGAAGTTGTTCACAGAAAATGAGATGCCTAGACTAGGGAGAATTGTTAGCTGTCTTGCAGGAATACAATTAACCCCTTGCATTGCTATGCCCACAGCCAAATCAGAGACAAACTGTACTCTCTTGAGTTATTGAAAACTGCTGAAAACTGCAGTCATAACTGTTTCCTACATTGATAAATCAGTATATTGGATGTCTGACCTACACACCCCCCAAGCTGTGTTTATCTCCCAGGAGCATAAGCATTGTTTATTTCTCAACACGAGTCACCTTGTTTAAAAAAAGTGACAGCCTGGTAATGCTGCATGGGAACTGCATGACAGGTACATGCACGCCAGGTACATACATGCCAGATACATGCATGACAGGTACATGCGCGCCAGGTACATACACGCCAGGTACTTACATGCCAGGTACATACACGCCAGGTACATGCACGCCAGGTACATGCACGCCAGGTACATGCACGCCAGGTACATGCACGCCAGGTACATGCACGACAGGTACATACACGCCAGGTACATGCACGCCAGGTACATGCATGCCAGGTCCATGCACGCCAGGTACATACACGCCAGGTACATGCACGCCAGGTACATACACGCCAGGTACATACACGCCAGGTACATGCACGCCAGGTACATACACGCCAGGTACATGCACGCCAGGTACATGCACGCCAGGTACATGCACGCCAGGTACATGCACGCCAGGTACATGCACGCCAGGTACATGCACGCCAGGTACATACACGCCAGGTACATGCACGCCAGGTACATGCACGCCAGGTACATGCACACCAGGTACATACATGCCAGGTACATGCACGCCAGGTACATGAACGCCAGGTACATACACGCCAGGTACATGCACGCCAGGTACATGCACGCCAGGTACATGCACGCCAGGTACATGCACGCCAGGTACATGCACGCCAGGTACATGCACGCCAGGTACATGCACGCCAGGTACATGCACGCCAGGTACATGCACGCCAGGTACATGCACGCCAGGTACATGCACGCCAGGTACATGCACGCCAGGTACATGCACACCAGGTACATGCACACCAGGTACATGCACGCCAGGTACATACACACCAGGTACATGCACGCCAGGTACATGCACGCCAGGTACATACACGCCAGGTACATGCACGCCAGGTACATGCACGCCAGGTACATGCACGCCAGGTACATGCACGCCAGGTACATGCACGCCAGGTGCATGCACGCCAGGTGCATGCACGCCAGGTGCATGCGCGCCAGGTGCATACACGCCGATTGGCTGTGAATGTGTATGGTGGGTGGTGCTGCGAGGGGTTAATTCTGATAAAGTGTAATGCTTTGTTCAAATTGATGTTTAGGTGCCAACATTTGATCTCTACATGGAGAGGTTTCAACTCACAACTTTAAAAAAATGTAATAATAAATATTAATATTTCTTCTAGCAACTTACAAGACTTCATCCAGGATTTATCCTGCAGGCTTTAGACCCTCCCAAAAATTCTTACCTGAAAAGCAGATCTTTCTCTTTCAAAATTTTGTTAACAATATTCCTGCAGGATTTTGCTCAAGAAGTGTTACAGTGTTTTCATATGTCCCCTCTTTATTTTCATGTTTACTGTGTGATTATTTGTTAGTGAAAGCTTTTAAAGTGCGCCATGCATGACGGACGTTTGTCTGGGTCACTGAAAGCAAGCCTTCCTGAGAGTGCTGAAAGTGGTATTTGAGTCAGCGGGAAGAATGTGCACATTGCCTCTGTGGTATCGGGACTAGCTGCAGTGAGGAAAATGCTTAGTGTGTGGGTTTGAATGAATGAATATAGTTTACCTCATGGTATGTTGACATTAAAACATGATTGTGGACATGTTCAAATGCAGATTTTTTTTAAAAATAATAGATTATACTTTCTTGTTCTACATCATAATCATAAACCAGGAGTTGGGGATACAATCACTAGGCAGCAAGCACCTTGTACAATTATGTATAATCGATGGTGATGGGCATTGAAGTTGATTTGCATGAAGAAGTAGCAGAAGGCTTGATCTATTTGCAGCTGTTGAAGCTCAGGCTCATAAATCATTGAAACTGATAAGAAGTGTTGTGAATCCTCAGTTTTGAAAAGTTGCTTGATAATCATGGCTCATTCATGAGCAGGATGATGGGATTTCGTGTTGTATTTAATGTTCTGACAAAGAATAAAGTGATAAATATCAGTCTGCCTTTAGTGTTTGATGTCCTCCTCACCCCCACCCTAATCTCAACCCCACCTCACCTCCTAAGGAAATGAGTTGGATTGTGTGCCTGGCTCTCCCCCCCCCCCCCCCCCCCCCCCCCCCCCCACCCTCTCTCTCTCTCTCTCTCTCTCTCTCTCTCTCTCTCTCTCTCTCTCTCTCTCTCTCTCTCTCTCACCTTGCAAATGGCTACGTCTTTCATTTCACATGAATGCAATGCTATTTGTACAGTTACTTCCTTGTAGTAATTCTGCAACCTTCTTAAAAAGGCAACCAGACAAATGCAGTGTACTTTTTAAAAGTTTATTTTCTTGTAAAGAGGCAACAAAGACAGGAAAATGTACAACATTTTGGTAGAAAATGAATAAAGGCGGACATGCCTTAAATAAAATGAAACGAAAACCCATCATGCAAGTCGAATTGATGTGAAGATGAAGAAACTTCTACATGATTTTTAATTGCAGCAACACATTTTTAAAACATTAAAAAACGTGTTTAATGTTGATTTTACAACAAAACTGATCAACTTCATAATTTCTTTGTCAAAATTAATGCAGCAATTTAAATATGTGGCTGCGCTACTTTTCGTATTATCTGCTTAAAAGTTGAGCAAAAGTGAGAAACAATGCTTAGGACTTAAATGTACCCAAGAATCGCCTGAAATTGCAAACGAAAGTTCAGGTAAGATTTTCTTCCCCAACCTTTTATTTTTCTAAGTTGATGTAGCAGAAAGCTCTGTAGCTTTGTAGATACTGCATAGAACTTTCATTGGTCAAGACAGAATGGACAGACTCGGCAAAGTTTTTCACAGTAAAAACAACTCATTTCCAATTTGTAAGCACTCTTGAACTATACACTCTGTTGTGTTCTTGAGCAAGCTTTTCACTCAGTATCTGCAGACTATTGTCGGGAGACAAGCGTGACAATTCTGGAGCAACGTAGCTGTGATGCTGCATAGCTATTCAATTTCTCTGCACAGGAAGCAAAGAACACTGCCTTGCTACGGAGCAGAGGGAATCCTTGAAAGTAGTGAGACCCTGAAAACAAGGCGGGACACTGGAGAATGGAACGAGAAAAATGCTTCGTGAACATTTACACTAGATAGATTCAGTGAGAGCGGACAGGAGCATTCACAGCAATGTGAAAGGGTACGTCAGCTCTTGAAGCTAGCAGAAAATAAAAGTTTATATTTTTTTAGTAGTCGAGCAGACTTGCACAAACCAAGAACTGAATTGTTGGGGAATTAAGTTTATTGAGCTAATAATGACCAAATACCCGTAGACGGATGTTATTTTCATTTACACCGTAAAAATGTATGTCTTATTATTATATGAAGGAAATGAATATTGCTCTAGACAGTCATGAAACTGGAAAGTGGATGAGATGGGCTTGAATGAACATCACATGAATCAAGCAGTAAAAATTCTGCTTATTTCCCAGAGATTTTATTGCATGTAATGATTTTCACTCACGATTTTATTACCAAAATTATTGTGACTTATTCGTAGCAAAATACTCGACCGATAAAAATGTTCAGGCGTCTCTGACTGGAAGAAGTAACAAAAGACTTGTCTACAAACATAATTACACCGCTTTACAAAACGTACTTGAAAGATGGGAACATTACACCATGAATACAAGAATGTTATGTTGTATTAGCTTTTCCTCATTTAAAAAAGGCATATTCCTGGTTTTTGGTCAACAAAAATCAATCAGGAAGAAATGAAGGGAAAATACGTAGAAAAGGGAATAATGTATCCTCAACTTGCAAGCATTTTGGGGAAACGCCATAGACACACGACTAAGTGAGTACTGACAGAGCCAAGATAAAATGGCTGGTTCATTACACATGATAGAGATTAAAAAAATTAGCTTGCGATGTATGTATAGTTGCAAGACTGATATATTCACAGATTCATCTGTGGCAACCTTCTTGATTTAACTGTTTATTCTCTCCACCTCTTTGAGTCATATTTGGTTCAATGAGTCAGCTATTGAACCCGTCTGAAATGTTTGTTCACGTTCTCAAAGAATTGTCTGAGCTCAGTCGCGTTATCGCTTGAATTGAACGGACTGCCTTTGCATTGTTTGTTCCCTTGGAACATCTCACCATGAACAAATGAAGTGGAAGATCACCACCGAAGACAAAGAATCAACGTCAGTGTTCTCACAAAGCATTGCCTGGTTAGTCTTCTCTCGACAATTCTGAACGTTGTCGTTTTCAACATACTGCACGTGCCCCGTCTCGAAGCTGAAAAGGCCTTTGGCGCCACAGAGTTCTTATCTTCCGAAGAGGTCGAAACCGGAATCGAAGCCTCCGAAACCTTCTAAGAAGCCGCCCATTGCTCCACCACCAAAGCCGTCAGTGAACGACCCACCCATGGCACTGAACGTGTCCCTCGCATTGCCACCAAAGTCACTGAAGGAATCGGCACCACCTTCAAAGCCATGCCTAAACCCTCCTGCCATGTCGCTGAAAGTGTCTCTCATTCCTTCTCTGAAATCTCCGAAAGAGTCCCTCATGCCACCAAATCTGTCGGCCATTCCTCTGGCCATATAGCGGAACGAGCCCCTCATGTTGCCTCCGAAGTCGCCAAAACGGTTCCTCATTCCTCCTTAGAAGTTTCCAACTCCTCCAGTGAAATCACTGAAGCCGCCTCACATGCTTCCACCGAAGTCTCCCACGTTGTCTGGCATGCTTGGCATAGAGTCATCCAAGCCTCCAGTCATGTCAGAGAGGGAGTCTCTGGCTTCTCCACCGAAGTCTCCGAAACTGTTTCCCAAATCTCCGAAAGAATCCCCCAGTCCCCCAGCAACGATGCTGAGGGAATGGCTGTCCCAACTGTCTCCCCCTGGAAACTCTAGTCCGGCCGGCATTCCCACTCCCTGAAACCTGGAAAAGCAAAGACGGTAGGAACAACTCCGGGACCAGACTACAGCCGAATGGCCACGTTGTGAGTTCGACGACGCTGGGTTGCAGCTGGGGTGGGAGAGAGTCTGAAGTCCGTCTGGCAGTGTTTGGTTTTCCATCGCCTTGTCGGGTCGTCTCGTTCTCGTCAGTAACACGGCATGGTTCTCGTCAATAACACGGCATGGTGTGGAGTGAGAATTTCAAGCAGCAAGAGAGAGGAAAATTTGGAGATCCGCCGCAATGGCAAGATGTCGGACTACTCCATTCGAAGGTTGAAACTGACCCTTTTTTAAATAGTCAATCGGTCCTTGAAAGTTAATAATTTTCGTGTCAAGACGGGCAGCTGCTTTACGTTGTGAAGACAATGCTACAGAAACTACAAGATCATATATTTCTCAAAAACGTCCAAGTACTTCTACGCATCCATAGCAGCTTAGTAATTACACGTATATTAGTCAGCAAGGCAAATGATCCTCTGAGACCTATGTACACAAACATGTCCACGAAGAGACGCCACAGAGTCTTTGCTGTCAAGTAGCCCGATAGGAAGGAGAATTTCCTACCAGAGGAATACCCTGGAAGCTCGAGACAGAAGGGAAAAAGACCAAAAAGAGATGACAACTTGCCCATGACACAGAGAACGTACTGCATAGTCGCAATCTGTTAAACCAGAAGTGTCTAGTGGTACCAGCATGATATAGTCATGCGTCGTTGAAAGAACACCTTATGCTTTTGAGAAAGTCGTGAATACAGATACAAACCATGTTGGGTCAAACAAATGACGTCGTGATCTAGCATAATCTAATTACTCCAGTGGGAGTGAAATGGACAGGCAGATATAGAAAAAGCACCACAAAGATAAAGAATTTATTGAAACCAGCCTGGACAGGCAACCTCTCATGTCTTGGTAAGCGACGTCGTTCTCTGGGCTGACAGAATACCGAGAGGAAATAAACACTGCTCAAGAACACAACTTCATAACACAGTGACTCACGCTCACGCACTTTCACTCCCGTGACTTCGAAAACCAGTCCAGCGTCCTGAAACCAGTCCCCCTGTGGGTTCGGGAGAAGAATTGACCCACCGCGTCTCCCTACGCGATTCGTAAGAGGCGAATAACTAGGGACACCGTGACTTGATTTGCATTTACTCTAAACTGTTCTAGTGATGTTCGTGCTTACTGGCTTTACATAGCCTACAAAGGCTGATAGGCCGTAAAACACATCAATCCAATCCAATCCAATCCTGAAACCAGGTCACAGATCCTCACCCGTCCAAGGCAGCGTCTGCGACATCATCCATTGCGTCCTGCGCTGCGTCAACTGCGTCACTGACGCGCTCTGTCAGGGATCCCGTTGCGTCGGCAGCAGAATCCATCGCGTCATCGATCTGGTCGGCTGCGTCATACATGGCGTCGGCTGCTGTGTCGACGGCGTCGCTGACTGAGTCCGCCGCGTCGTCTGCTGCGTCATACACACTATCCAGCGCGTCATCCACGCCGTCGGCCGCGTCATCAGCGACGTCGCCCAGGGCGTCGCCTGCGTCGTCCGCTGCGTCGAACACTGCGTCCAACACGTCGTCGGCGTTGTCAGTGGCGGAATCGACTGCGTCGGACATTGCGTCAGCTGCGTCATCCGCTGCGTCATCGCCAGCATCAGTGATGTCGTCAGCCGCGTCAGATGCCCCGCCAGCCAAGTCGTCAACTGCGTCCTCTGCAGAGTCGATCGCGTCGCCGGCAGCTTCCATTGCGTCATCCATCGCGTCAGCGGCAGAGTCAGCTGCGTCATCGGCGTCGTCAGCGAGGTCGTCGACTGCGTCAGACGCTGCATCAGCCAGGTCGTCCATTGCGTCACCGGCTGCGTCCATTGCATCATCCATCGCGTCAGCGGCAGAGTCAGCTGCGTCATCGGCGTCGTCAGCGAGGTCGTCGACTGCGTCAGACGCTGCATCAGCCAGGTCGTCCATTGCGTCACCGGTTGCGTCCATTGCATCATCCATCGCGTCAGCGGCAGAGTCAGCTGCGTCATCGGCGTCGTCAGCGAGGTCGTCGACTGCGTCAGACGCTGCATCAGCCAGGTCGTCCATTGCGTCACCGGCTGCGTCCATTGCATCATCCATCGCGTCAGCGGCAGAGTCAGCTGCGTCATCGGCGTCATGAGCGAGGTCGTCGAGACCGTTGGGGGCTCCGTCGCCGAGGTCGTCGACTGCGTCCGCAGCACTGTCCGCCAGGTCATCGACTGCGTCCGCAGCACTGTCCGCTAGGTCATCGACTGCGTCCCTAGCACTGTCCGCCAGGTCGTCGACTGCGTCCCTAGCAGTGTCCACCAGGTCGTCGACTGCGTCCCCAGCACTGACCGCCAGGTCGTCGACAAGATCTCCTGCAGCGTCCGCCATGTCATCTGTGATGTCATCAACTGCAAACATAACATTATGAGAGTAGCGTGCAGTGGCTATTGCTTTGAAGGATAAAATAAACATAGCATTATGAGAGTAGCGTGCAGTGGCTATTGCTTTGAAGGATAAAATAAACATAACATTATGAGAGTAGCGTGCAGTGGCTATTGCTTTGAAGGATAAAATAAACATAACATTATGAGAGTAGCGTGCAGTGGTTATTGCTTTGAAGGATAAAAGAATGTGGAATGAGAGTAGCGTGCAGTGGTTATTGCTGTGAAGGATAAAAGAATGTGGAATGAGAGTAGCGTGCAGTGGTTATTGCTGTGAAGGATAAAAGAATGTGCAATGAGAGTAGCGTGCAGTGGCTGTTGCTGTGAAGGATAAAAGAATGTGGAATGAGAGTAGCGTGCAGTGGCTGTTGCTGTGAAGGATAAAAGAATGTGGAATGAGAGTAGCGTGCAGTGGCTGTTGCTGTGAAGGATAAAAGAATGTGGAATGAGAGTAGCGTGCAGTGGCTGTTGCTGTGAAGGATAAAAGAATGTGGAATGAGAGTAGCGTGCAGTGGCTGTTGCTGTGAAGGATAAAAGAATGTGGAATGAGAGTAGCGTGCAGTGGCTGTTGCTGTGAAGGATAAAAGAATGTGGAATGAGAGTAGCGTGCAGTGGCTGTTGCTGTGAAGGATAAAAGAATGTGGAATGAGAGTAGCGTGCAGTGGCTGTTGCTGTGAAGGATAAAAGAATGTGGAATGAGAGTAGCGTGCAGTGGCTGTTGCTGTGAAGGATAAAAGAATGTGGAATGAGAGTAGCGTGCAGTGGCTGTTGCTGTGAAGGATAAAAGAATGTGGAATGAGAGTAGCGTGCAGTGGCTGTTGCTGTGAAGGATAAAAGAATGTGGAATGAGAGTAGCGTGCAGTGGCTGTTGCTGTGAAGGATAAAAGAATGTGGAATGAGAGTAGCGTGCAGTGGCTGTTGCTGTGAAGGATAAAAGAATGTGGAATGAGAGTAGCGTGCAGTGGCTGTTGCTGTGAAGGATAAAAGAATGTGGAATGAGAGTAGCGTGCAGTGGCTGTTGCTGTGAAGGATAAAAGAATGTGGAATGAGAGTAGCGTGCAGTGGCTGTTGCTGTGAAGGATAAAAGAATGTGGAATGAGAGTAGCGTGCAGTGGCTGTTGCTGTGAAGGATAAAAGAATGTGGAATGAGAGTAGCGTGCAGTGGCTGTTGCTGTGAAGGATAAAAGAATGTGGAATGAGAGTAGCGTGCAGTGGCTGTTGCTGTGAAGGATAAAAGAATGTGGAATGAGAGTAGCGTGCAGTGGCTGTTGCTGTGAAGGATAAAAGAATGTGGAATGAGAGTAGCGTGCAGTGGCTGTTGCTGTGAAGGATAAAAGAATGTGGAATGAGAGTAGCGTGCAGTGGCTGTTGCTGTGAAGGATAAAAGAATGTGGAATGAGAGTAGCGTGCAGTGGCTATTGCTGTGAAGGATAAAAGAATGTGGAATGAGAGTAGCGTGCAGTGGTTATTGCTGTGAAGGATAAAAGAATGTGGAATGAGAGTAGCGTGCAGTGGTTATTGCTGTGAAGGATAAAAGAATGTGGAATGAGAGTAGCGTGCAGTGGCTATTGCTGTGAAGGATAAAAGAATGTGGAATGAGAGTAGCGTGCAGTGGCT
>JAWQFJ010000626.1:50955-73482 GCA_034096865.1 Theodoxus fluviatilis
TGCTGTGAAGGATAAAAGAATGTGGAATGAGAGTAGCGTGCAGTGGCTGTTGCTGTGAAGGATGAAAGAATGTGGAATGAGAGTAGCGTGCAGTGGCTGTTGCTGTGAAGGATAAAAGAATGTGGAATGAGAGTAGCGTGCAGTGGCTGTTGCTGTGAAGGATAAAAGAATGTGGAATGAGAGTAGCGTGCAGTGGCTGTTGCTGTGAAGGATAAAAGAATGTGGAATGAGAGTAGCGTGCAGTGGTTATTGCTGTGAAGGATAAAAGAATGTGGAATGAGAGTAGCGTGCAGTGGTGTTGCTGTGAAGGATAAAAGAATGTGGAATGAGAGTAGCGTGCAGTGGCTGTTGCTGTGAAGGATAAAAGAATGTGGAATGAGAGTAGCGTGCAGTGGCTGTTGCTGTGAAGGATAAAAGAATGTGGAATGAGAGTAGCGTGCAGTGGTTATTGCTGTGAAGGATAAAAGAATGTGGAATGAGAGTAGCGTGCAGTGGTTATTGCTGTGAAGGATAAAAGAATGTGGAATGAGAGTAGCGTGCAGTGGTTATTGCTGTGAAGGATAAAAGAATGTGGAATGAGAGTAGCGTGCAGTGGTTGTTGCTGTGAAGGATAAAAGAATGTGGAATGAGAGTAGCGTGCAGTGGCTATTGCTGTGAAGGATAAAAGAATGTGGAATGAGAGTAGCGTGCAGTGGCTATTGCTGTGAAGGATAAAAGAATGTGGAATGAGAGTAGCGTGCAGTGGTTATTGCTGTGAAGGATAAAAGAATGTGGAATGAGAGTAGCGTGCAGTGGTTATTGCTGTGAAGGATAAAAGAATGTGGAATGAGAGTAGCGTGCAGTGGTTATTGCTGTGAAGGATAAAAGAATGTGGAATGAGAGTAGCGTGCAGTGGTTATTGCTGTGAAGGATAAAAGAATGTGGAATGAGAGTAGCGTGCAGTGGTTATTGCTGTGAAGGATAAAAGAATGTGGAATGAGAGTAGCGTGCAGTGGTTATTGCTGTGAAGGATAAAAGAATGTGGAATGAGAGTAGCGTGCAGTGGTTATTGCTGTGAAGGATAAAAGAATGTGGAATGAGAGTAGCGTGCAGTGGTTATTGCTGTGAAGGATAAAAGAATGTGGAATGAGAGTAGCGTGCAGTGGTTATTGCTGTGAAGGATAAAAGAATGTGGAATGAGAGTAGCGTGCAGTGGTTATTGCTGTGAAGGATAAAAGAATGTGGAATGAGAGTAGCGTGCAGTGGTTATTGCTGTGAAGGATAAAAGAATGTGGAATGAGAGTAGCGTGCAGTGGTTATTGCTGTGAAGGATAAAAGAATGTGGAATGAGAGTAGCGTGCAGTGGTTATTGCTGTGAAGGATAAAAGAATGTGGAATGAGAGTAGCGTGCAGTGGTTATTGCTGTGAAGGATAAAAGAATGTGGAATGAGAGTAGCGTGCAGTGGTTATTGCTGTGAAGGATAAAAGAATGTGGAATGAGAGTAGCGTGCAGTGGCTGTTGCTGTGAAGGATAAAAGAATGTGGAATGAGAGTAGCGTGCAGTGGCTGTTGCTGTGAAGGATAAAAGAATGTGGAATGAGAGTAGCGTGCAGTGGTTATTGCTGTGAAGGATAAAAGAATGTGGAATGAGAGTAGCGTGCAGTGGTTATTGCTGTGAAGGATAAAAGAATGTGGAATGAGAGTAGCGTGCAGTGGTTATTGCTGTGAAGGATAAAAGAATGTGGAATGAGAGTAGCGTGCAGTGGCTGTTGCTGTGAAGGATAAAAGAATGTGGAATGAGAGTAGCGTGCAGTGGTTGTTGCTGTGAAGGATAAAAGAATGTGGAATGAGAGTAGCGTGCAGTGGCTGTTGCTGTGAAGGATAAAAGAATGTGGAATGAGAGTAGCGTGCAGTGGCTGTTGCTGTGAAGGATAAAAGAATGTGGAATGAGAGTAGCGTGCAGTGGCTGTTGCTGTGAAGGATAAAAGAATGTGGAATGAGAGTAGCGTGCAGTGGCTGTTGCTGTGAAGGATAAAAGAATGTGGAATGAGAGTAGCGTGCAGTGGCTGTTGCTGTGAAGGATAAAAGAATGTGGAATGAGAGTAGCGTGCAGTGGCTGTTGCTGTGAAGGATAAAAGAATGTGGAATGAGAGTAGCGTGCAGTGGTGTACCTGTGAAGGATAAAAGAATGTGGAATGAGAGTAGCGTGCAGTGGCTGTTGCTGTGAAGGATAAAAGAATGTGGAATGAGAGTAGCGTGCAGTGGCTGTTGCTGTGAAGGATAAAAGAATGTGGAATGAGAGTAGCGTGCAGTGGCTGTTGCTGTGAAGGATAAAAGAATGTGGAATGAGAGTAGCGTGCAGTGGCTGTTGCTGTGAAGGATAAAAGAATGTGGAATGAGAGTAGCGTGCAGTGGCTGTTGCTGTGAAGGATAAAAGAATGTGGAATGAGAGTAGCGTGCAGTGGCTGTTGCTGTGAAGGATAAAAGAATGTGGAATGAGAGTAGCGTGCAGTGGTGTTGCTGTGAAGGATAAAAGAATGTGGAATGAGAGTAGCGTGCAGTGGCTGTTGCTGTGAAGGATAAAAGAATGTGGAATGAGAGTAGCGTGCAGTGGCTGTTGCTGTGAAGGATAAAAGAATGTGGAATGAGAGTAGCGTGCAGTGGCTGTTGCTGTGAAGGATAAAAGAATGTGGAATGAGAGTAGCGTGCAGTGGCTGTTGCTGTGAAGGATAAAAGAATGTGGAATGAGAGTAGCGTGCAGTGGCTGTTGCTGTGAAGGATAAAAGAATGTGGAATGAGAGTAGCGTGCAGTGGCTGTTGCTGTGAAGGATAAAAGAATGTGGAATGAGAGTAGCGTGCAGTGGCTGTTGCTGTGAAGGATAAAAGAATGTGGAATGAGAGTAGCGTGCAGTGGCTGTTGCTGTGAAGGATAAAAGAATGTGGAATGAGAGTAGCGTGCAGTGGCTGTTGCTGTGAAGGATAAAAGAATGTGGAATGAGAGTAGCGTGCAGTGGCTGTTGCTGTGAAGGATAAAAGAATGTGGAATGAGAGTAGCGTGCAGTGGCTGTTGCTGTGAAGGATAAAAGAATGTGGAATGAGAGTAGCGTGCAGTGGCTGTTGCTGTGAAGGATAAAAGAATGTGGAATGAGAGTAGCGTGCAGTGGCTGTTGCTGTGAAGGATAAAAGAATGTGGAATGAGAGTAGCGTGCAGTGGCTGTTGCTGTGAAGGATAAAAGAATGTGGAATGAGAGTAGCGTGCAGTGGCTGTTGCTGTGAAGGATAAAAGAATGTGGAATGAGAGTAGCGTGCAGTGGCTGTTGCTGTGAAGGATAAAAGAATGTGGAATGAGAGTAGCGTGCAGTGGCTGTTGCTGTGAAGGATAAAAGAATGTGGAATGAGAGTAGCGTGCAGTGGCTGTTGCTGTGAAGGATAAAAGAATGTGGAATGAGAGTAGCGTGCAGTGGCTGTTGCTGTGAAGGATAAAAGAATGTGGAATGAGAGTAGCGTGCAGTGGCTGTTGCTGTGAAGGATAAAAGAATGTGGAATGAGAGTAGCGTGCAGTGGCTGTTGCTGTGAAGGATAAAAGAATGTGGAATGAGAGTAGCGTGCAGTGGCTGTTGCTGTGAAGGATAAAAGAATGTGGAATGAGAGTAGCGTGCAGTGGCTGTTGCTGTGAAGGATAAAAGAATGTGGAATGAGAGTAGCGTGCAGTGGCTGTTGCTGTGAAGGATAAAAGAATGTGGAATGAGAGTAGCGTGCAGTGGCTGTTGCTGTGAAGGATAAAAGAATGTGGAATGAGAGTAGCGTGCAGTGGCTGTTGCTGTGAAGGATAAAAGAATGTGGAATGAGAGTAGCGTGCAGTGGCTGTTGCTGTGAAGGATAAAAGAATGTGGAATGAGAGTAGCGTGCAGTGGCTGTTGCTGTGAAGGATAAAAGAATGTGGAATGAGAGTAGCGTGCAGTGGCTGTTGCTGTGAAGGATAAAAGAATGTGGAATGAGAGTAGCGTGCAGTGGCTGTTGCTGTGAAGGATAAAAGAATGTGGAATGAGAGTAGCGTGCAGTGGCTGTTGCTGTGAAGGATAAAAGAATGTGGAATGAGAGTAGCGTGCAGTGGCTGTTGCTGTGAAGGATAAAAGAATGTGGAATGAGAGTAGCGTGCAGTGGCTGTTGCTGTGAAGGATAAAAGAATGTGGAATGAGAGTAGCGTGCAGTGGCTGTTGCTGTGAAGGATAAAAGAATGTGGAATGAGAGTAGCGTGCAGTGGCTGTTGCTGTGAAGGATAAAAGAATGTGGAATGAGAGTAGCGTGCAGTGGCTGTTGCTGTGAAGGATAAAAGAATGTGGAATGAGAGTAGCGTGCAGTGGCTGTTGCTGTGAAGGATAAAAGAATGTGGAATGAGAGTAGCGTGCAGTGGCTGTTGCTGTGAAGGATAAAAGAATGTGGAATGAGAGTAGCGTGCAGTGGCTGTTGCTGTGAAGGATAAAAGAATGTGGAATGAGAGTAGCGTGCAGTGGCTGTTGCTGTGAAGGATAAAAGAATGTGGAATGAGAGTAGCGTGCAGTGGCTGTTGCTGTGAAGGATAAAAGAATGTGGAATGAGAGTAGCGTGCAGTGGCTGTTGCTGTGAAGGATAAAAGAATGTGGAATGAGAGTAGCGTGCAGTGGCTGTTGCTGTGAAGGATAAAAGAATGTGGAATGAGAGTAGCGTGCAGTGGCTGTTGCTGTGAAGGATAAAAGAATGTGGAATGAGAGTAGCGTGCAGTGGCTGTTGCTGTGAAGGATAAAAGAATGTGGAATGAGAGTAGCGTGCAGTGGCTGTTGCTGTGAAGGATAAAAGAATGTGGAATGAGAGTAGCGTGCAGTGGCTGTTGCTGTGAAGGATAAAAGAATGTGGAATGAGAGTAGCGTGCAGTGGCTGTTGCTGTGAAGGATAAAAGAATGTGGAATGAGAGTAGCGTGCAGTGGCTGTTGCTGTGAAGGATAAAAGAATGTGGAATGAGAGTAGCGTGCAGTGGCTGTTGCTGTGAAGGATAAAAGAATGTGGAATGAGAGTAGCGTGCAGTGGCTGTTGCTGTGAAGGATAAAAGAATGTGGAATGAGAGTAGCGTGCAGTGGCTGTTGCTGTGAAGGATAAAAGAATGTGGAATGAGAGTAGCGTGCAGTGGCTGTTGCTGTGAAGGATAAAAGAATGTGGAATGAGAGTAGCGTGCAGTGGCTGTTGCTGTGAAGGATAAAAGAATGTGGAATGAGAGTAGCGTGCAGTGGCTGTTGCTGTGAAGGATAAAAGAATGTGGAATGAGAGTAGCGTGCAGTGGCTGTTGCTGTGAAGGATAAAAGAATGTGGAATGAGAGTAGCGTGCAGTGGCTGTTGCTGTGAAGGATAAAAGAATGTGGAATGAGAGTAGCGTGCAGTGGCTGTTGCTGTGAAGGATAAAAGAATGTGGAATGAGAGTAGCGTGCAGTGGCTGTTGCTGTGAAGGATAAAAGAATGTGGAATGAGAGTAGCGTGCAGTGGCTGTTGCTGTGAAGGATAAAAGAATGTGGAATGAGAGTAGCGTGCAGTGGCTGTTGCTGTGAAGGATAAAAGAATGTGGAATGAGAGTAGCGTGCAGTGGCTGTTGCTGTGAAGGATAAAAGAATGTGGAATGAGAGTAGCGTGCAGTGGCTGTTGCTGTGAAGGATAAAAGAATGTGGAATGAGAGTAGCGTGCAGTGGCTGTTGCTGTGAAGGATAAAAGAATGTGGAATGAGAGTAGCGTGCAGTGGCTGTTGCTGTGAAGGATAAAAGAATGTGGAATGAGAGTAGCGTGCAGTGGCTGTTGCTGTGAAGGATAAAAGAATGTGGAATGAGAGTAGCGTGCAGTGGCTGTTGCTGTGAAGGATAAAAGAATGTGGAATGAGAGTAGCGTGCAGTGGCTGTTGCTGTGAAGGATAAAAGAATGTGGAATGAGAGTAGCGTGCAGTGGCTGTTGCTGTGAAGGATAAAAGAATGTGGAATGAGAGTAGCGTGCAGTGGCTGTTGCTGTGAAGGATAAAAGAATGTGGAATGAGAGTAGCGTGCAGTGGCTGTTGCTGTGAAGGATAAAAGAATGTGGAATGAGAGTAGCGTGCAGTGGTTATTGCTGTGAAGGATAAAAGAATGTGGAATGAGAGTAGCGTGCAGTGGCTGTTGCTGTGAAGGATAAAAGAATGTGGAATGAGAGTAGCGTGCAGTGGCTGTTGCTGTGAAGGATAAAAGAATGTGGAATGAGAGTAGCGTGCAGTGGCTGTTGCTGTGAAGGATAAAAGAATGTGGAATGAGAGTAGCGTGCAGTGGTAGTTGCTGTGAAGGATAAAAGAATGTGGAATGAGAGTAGCGTGCAGTGGCTGTTGCTGTGAAGGATAAAAGAATGTGGAATGAGAGTAGCGTGCAGTGGTTGTTGCTGTGAAGGATAAAAGAATGTGGAATGAGAGTAGCGTGCAGTGGTTGTTGCTGTGAAGGATAAAAGAATGTGGAATGAGAGTAGCGTGCAGTGGCTGTTGCTGTGAAGGATAAAAGAATGTGGAATGAGAGTAGCGTGCAGTGGCTATTGCTGTGAAGGATAAAAGAATGTGGAATGAGAGTAGCGTGCAGTGGTTGTTGCTGTGAAGGATAAAAGAATGTGGAATGAGAGTAGCGTGCAGTGGTTGTTGCTGTGAAGGATAAAAGAATGTGGAATGAGAGTAGCGTGCAGTGGCTGTTGCTGTGAAGGATAGAATAATGTGGAATGAGAGTAGCGTGCAGTGGTTGTTGCTGTGAAGGATAAAAGAATGTGAAATGAGAGTAGCGTGCAGTGGTTGTTGCTGTGAAGGATAAAAGAATGTGGAATGAGAGTAGCGTGCAGTGGCTGTTGCTGTGAAGGATAAAAGAATGTGGAATGAGAGTAGCGTGCAGTGGCTATTGCTGTGAAGGATAAAAGAATGTGGAATGAGAGTAGCGTGCAGTGGTTGTTGCTGTGAAGGATAAAAGAATGTGGAATGAGAGTAGCGTGCAGTGGCTGTTGCTGTGAAGGATAAAAGAATGTGGAATGAGAGTAGCGTGCAGTGGTTGTTGCTGTGAAGGATAAAAGAATGTGGAATGAGAGTAGCGTGCAGTGGCTGTTGCTGTGAAGGATAAAAGAATGTGGAATGAGAGTAGCGTGCAGTGGCTGTTGCTGTGAAGGATAAAAGAATGTGGAATGAGAGTAGCGTGCAGTGGCTATTGCTTTGAAGGATAAAAGAATGTGGAATGAGAGTAGCGTGCAGTGGTTGTTGCTGTGAAGGATAAAAGAATGTGGAATGAGAGTAGCGTGCAGTGGCTGTTGCTGTGAAGGATAAAAGAATGTGGAATGAGAGTAGCGTGCAGTGGTTGTTGCTGTGAAGGATAAAAGAATGTGGAATGAGAGTAGCGTGCAGTGGCTGTTGCTGTGAAGGATAAAAGAATGTGGAATGAGAGTAGCGTGCAGTGGTTATTGCTGTGAAGGATAAAAGAATGTGGAATGAGAGTAGCGTGCAGTGGTTGTTGCTGTGAAGGATAAAATAATGTGGAATGAGAGTAGCGTGCAGTGGCTGTTGCTGTGAAGGATAAAAGAATGTGGAATGAGAGTAGCGTGCAGTGGTTGTTGCTGTGAAGGATAAAAGAATGTGGAATGAGAGTAGCGTGCAGTGGCTGTTGCTGTGAAGGATAAAATAATGTGGAATGAGAGTAGCGTGCAGTGGCTGTTGCTGTGAAGGATAAAAGAATGTGGAATGAGAGTAGCGTGCAGTGGTTATTGCTGTGAAGGATAAAAGAATGTGGAATGAGAGTAGCGTGCAGTGGCTGTTGCTGTGAAGGATAAAAGAATGTGGAATGAGAGTAGCGTGCAGTGGCTGTTGCTGTGAAGGATAAAAGAATGTGGAATGAGAGTAGCGTGCAGTGGTTGTTGCTGTGAAGGATAAAAGAATGTGGAATGAGAGTAGCGTGCAGTGGCTGTTGCTGTGAAGGATAAAAGAATGTGGAATGAGAGTAGCGTGCAGTGGCTGTTGCTGTGAAGGATAAAAGAATGTGGAATGAGAGTAGCGTGCAGTGGTTGTTGCTGTGAAGGATAAAAGAATGTGGAATGAGAGTAGCGTGCAGTGGCTGTTGCTGTGAAGGATAAAAGAATGTGGAATGAGAGTAGCGTGCAGTGGCTGTTGCTGTGAAGGATAAAATAATGTGGAATGAGAGTAGCGTGCAGTGGCTGTTGCTGTGAAGGATAAAATAATGTGGAATGAGAGTAGCGTGCAGTGGCTGTTGCTGTGAAGGATAAAAGAATGTGGAATGAGAGTAGCGTGCAGTGGCTGTTGCTGTGAAGGATAAAAGAATGTGGAATGAGAGTAGCGTGCAGTGGTTGTTGCTGTGAAGGATAAAAGAATGTGGAATGAGAGTAGCGTGCAGTGGTTATTGCTGTGAAGGATAAAAGAATGTGGAATGAGAGTAGCGTGCAGTGGCTGTTGCTGTGAAGGATAAAAGAATGTGGAATGAGAGTAGCGTGCAGTGGCTGTTGCTGTGAAGGATAAAAGAATGTGGAATGAGAGTAGCGTGCAGTGGCTGTTGCTGTGAAGGATAAAAGAATGTGGAATGAGAGTAGCGTGCAGTGGTTATTGCTGTGAAGGATAAAAGAATGTGGAATGAGAGTAGCGTGCAGTGGCTGTTGCTGTGAAGGATAAAAGAATGTGGAATGAGAGTAGCGTGCAGTGGCTGTTGCTGTGAAGGATAAAAGAATGTGGAATGAGAGTAGCGTGCAGTGGCTGTTGCTGTGAAGGATAAAAGAATGTGGAATGAGAGTAGCGTGCAGTGGCTGTTGCTGTGAAGGATAAAAGAATGTGGAATGAGAGTAGCGTGCAGTGGCTGTTGCTGTGAAGGATAAAAGAATGTGGAATGAGAGTAGCGTGCAGTGGTTATTGCTGTGAAGGATAAAAGAATGTGGAATGAGAGTAGCGTGCAGTGGTTGTTGCTGTGAAGGATAAAAGAATGTGGAATGAGAGTAGCGTGCAGTGGCTGTTGCTGTGAAGGATAAAAGAATGTGGAATGAGAGTAGCGTGCAGTGGCTGTTGCTGTGAAGGATAAAAGAATGTGGAATGAGAGTAGCGTGCAGTGGTTATTGCTGTGAAGGATAAAAGAATGTGGAATGAGAGTAGCGTGCAGTGGCTGTTGCTGTGAAGGATAAAAGAATGTGGAATGAGGGTAGCGTGCAGTGGCTATTGCTGTGAAGGATAAAAGAATGTGGAATGAGAGTAGCGTGCAGTGGCTGTTGCTGTGAAGGATAAAAGAATGTGGAATGAGAGTAGCGTGCAGTGGTTATTGCTGTGAAGGATAAAAGAATGTGGAATGAGAGTAGCGTGCAGTGGCTGTTGCTTTGAAGGATAAAAGAATGTGGAATGAGAGTAGCGTGCAGTGGCTGTTGCTGTGAAGGATAAAAGAATGTGGAATGAGAGTAGCGTGCAGTGGTTATTGCTGTGAAGGATAAAAGAATGTGGAATGAGAGTAGCGTGCAGTGTCTGTTGCTTTGAAGGATAAAAGAATGTGGAATGAGAGTAGCGTGCAGTGGCTGTTGCTGTGAAGGATAAAAGAATGTGGAATGAGAGTAGCGTGCAGTGGTTATTGCTGTGAAGGATAAAAGAATGTGGAATGAGAGTAGCGTGCAGTGGTTATTGCTGTGAAGGATAAAAGAATGTGGAATGAGAGTAGCGTGCAGTGGCTGTTGCTGTGAAGGATAAAAGAATGTGGAATGAGAGTAGCGTGCAGTGGTTATTGCTGTGAAGGATAAAAGAATGTGGAATGAGAGTAGCGTGCAGTGGCTGTTGCTGTGAAGGATAAAAGAATGTGGAATGAGAGTAGCGTGCAGTGGCTGTTGCTGTGAAGGATAAAAGAATGTGGAATGAGAGTAGCGTGCAGTGGCTGTTGCTGTGAAGGATAAAAGAATGTGGAATGAGAGTAGCGTGCAGTGGTTATTGCTGTGAAGGATAAAAGAATGTGGAATGAGAGTAGCGTGCAGTGGCTGTTGCTGTGAAGGATAAAAGAATGTGGAATGAGAGTAGCGTGCAGTGGTTATTGCTGTGAAGGATAAAAGAATGTGGAATGAGAGTAGCGTGCAGTGGCTGTTGCTGTGAAGGATAAAAGAATGTGGAATGAGAGTAGCGTGCAGTGGTTATTGCTGTGAAGGATAAAAGAATGTGGAATGAGAGTAGCGTGCAGTGGCTGTTGCTGTGAAGGATAAAAGAATGTGGAATGAGAGTAGCGTGCAGTGGCTGTTGCTGTGAAGGATAAAAGAATGTGGAATGAGAGTAGCGTGCAGTGGTTATTGCTGTGAAGAATAAAAGAATGTGGAATGAGAGTAGCGTGCAGTGGCTGTTGCTGTGAAGGATAAAAGAATGTGGAATGAGAGTAGCGTGCAGTGGCTGTTGCTGTGAAGGATAAAAGAATGTGGAATGAGAGTAGCGTGCAGTGGTTATTGCTGTGAAGGATAAAAGAATGTGGAATGAGAGTAGCGTGCAGTGGTTATTGCTGTGAAGGATAAAAGAATGTGGAATGAGAGTAGCGTGCAGTGGCTGTTGCTGTGAAGGATAAAAGAATGTGGAATGAGAGTAGCGTGCAGTGGCTGTTGCTGTGAAGGATAAAAGAATGTGGAATGAGAGTAGCGTGCAGTGGCTGTTGCTGTGAAGGATGAAAGAATGTGGAATGAGAGTAGCGTGCAGTGGTTATTGCTGTGAAGGATAAAAGAATGTGGAATGAGAGTAGCGTGCAGTGGCTGTTGCTGTGAAGGATAAAAGAATGTGGAATGAGAGTAGCGTGCAGTGGCTGTTGCTGTGAAGGATGAAAGAATGTGGAATGAGAGTAGCGTGCAGTGGTTGTTGCTGTGAAGGATAAAAGAATGTGGAATGAGAGTAGCGTGCAGTGGCTGTTGCTGTGAAGGATGAAAGAATGTGGAATGAGAGTAGCGTTCAGTGGCTGTTGCTGTGAAGGATGAAAGAATGTGGAATGAGAGTAGCGTGCAGTGGTTATTGCTGTGAAGGATAAAAGAATGTGGAATGAGAGTAGCGTGCAGTGGCTGTTGCTGTGAAGGATAAAAGAATGTGGAATGAGGGTAGCGTGCAGTGGCTATTGCTGTGAAGGATAAAAGAATGTGGAATGAGAGTAGCGTGCAGTGGCTGTTGCTGTGAAGGATAAAAGAATGTGGAATGAGAGTAGCGTGCAGTGGTTATTGCTGTGAAGGATAAAAGAATGTGGAATGAGAGTAGCGTGCAGTGGCTGTTGCTTTGAAGGATAAAAGAATGTGGAATGAGAGTAGCGTGCAGTGGCTGTTGCTGTGAAGGATAAAAGAATGTGGAATGAGAGTAGCGTGCAGTGGTTATTGCTGTGAAGGATAAAAGAATGTGGAATGAGAGTAGCGTGCAGTGTCTGTTGCTGTGAAGGATAAAAGAATGTGGAATGAGAGTAGCGTGCAGTGGCTGTTGCTGTGAAGGATAAAAGAATGTGGAATGAGAGTAGCGTGCAGTGGCTGTTGCTGTGAAGGATAAAAGAATGTGGAATGAGAGTAGCGTGCAGTGGTGTTGGGGTGAAGGATAAAAGAATGTGGAATGAGAGTAGCGTGCAGTGGCTGTTGCTGTGAAGGATAAAAGAATGTGGAATGAGAGTAGCGTGCAGTGGTTATTGCTGTGAAGGATAAAAGAATGTGGAATGAGAGTAGCGTGCAGTGGCTGTTGCTGTGAAGGATAAAAGAATGTGGAATGAGAGTAGCGTGCAGTGGCTGTTGCTGTGAAGGATAAAAGAATGTGGAATGAGAGTAGCGTGCAGTGGCTGTTGCTGTGAAGGATAAAAGAATGTGGAATGAGAGTAGCGTGCAGTGGTGTTGCTGTGAAGGATAAAAGAATGTGGAATGAGAGTAGCGTGCAGTGGCTGTTGCTGTGAAGGATAAAAGAATGTGGAATGAGAGTAGCGTGCAGTGGCTGTTGCTGTGAAGGATAAAAGAATGTGGAATGAGAGTAGCGTGCAGTGGCTGTTGCTGTGAAGGATAAAAGAATGTGGAATGAGAGTAGCGTGCAGTGGCTGTTGCTGTGAAGGATAAAAGAATGTGGAATGAGAGTAGCGTGCAGTGGCTGTTGCTGTGAAGGATAAAAGAATGTGGAATGAGAGTAGCGTGCAGTGGCTGTTGCTGTGAAGGATAAAAGAATGTGGAATGAGAGTAGCGTGCAGTGGTTGTTGCTGTGAAGGATAAAAGAATGTGGAATGAGAGTAGCGTGCAGTGGCTGTTGCTGTGAAGGATAAAAGAATGTGGAATGAGAGTAGCGTGCAGTGGCTGTTGCTGTGAAGGATAAAAGAATGTGGAATGAGAGTAGCGTGCAGTGGTTATTGCTGTGAAGGATAAAAGAATGTGGAATGAGAGTAGCGTGCAGTGGCTGTTGCTGTGAAGGATAAAAGAATGTGGAATGAGAGTAGCGTGCAGTGGCTGTTGCTGTGAAGGATAAAAGAATGTGGAATGAGAGTAGCGTGCAGTGGCTGTTGCTGTGAAGGATAAAAGAATGTGGAATGAGAGTAGCGTGCAGTGGCTGTTGCTGTGAAGGATAAAAGAATGTGGAATGAGAGTAGCGTGCAGTGGCTGTTGCTGTGAAGGATAAAAGAATGTGGAATGAGAGTAGCGTGCAGTGGCTGTTGCTGTGAAGGATAAAAGAATGTGGAATGAGAGTAGCGTGCAGTGGCTGTTGCTGTGAAGGATAAAAGAATGTGGAATGAGAGTAGCGTGCAGTGGCTGTTGCTGTGAAGGATAAAAGAATGTGGAATGAGAGTAGCGTGCAGTGGCTGTTGCTGTGAAGGATAAAAGAATGTGGAATGAGAGTAGCGTGCAGTGGCTGTTGCTGTGAAGGATAAAAGAATGTGGAATGAGAGTAGCGTGCAGTGGCTGTTGCTGTGAAGGATAAAAGAATGTGGAATGAGAGTAGCGTGCAGTGGCTGTTGCTGTGAAGGATAAAAGAATGTGGAATGAGAGTAGCGTGCAGTGGGTGTTGCTGTGAAGGATAAAAGAATGTGGAATGAGAGTAGCGTGCAGTGGCTGTTGCTGTGAAGGATAAAAGAATGTGGAATGAGAGTAGCGTGCAGTGGCTGTTGCTGTGAAGGATAAAAGAATGTGGAATGAGAGTAGCGTGCAGTGGCTGTTGCTGTGAAGGATAAAAGAATGTGGAATGAGAGTAGCGTGCAGTGGCTGTTGCTGTGAAGGATAAAAGAATGTGGAATGAGAGTAGCGTGCAGTGGCTGTTGCTGTGAAGGATAAAAGAATGTGGAATGAGAGTAGCGTGCAGTGGCTGTTGCTGTGAAGGATAAAAGAATGTGGAATGAGAGTAGCGTGCAGTGGCTGTTGCTGTGAAGGATAAAAGAATGTGGAATGAGAGTAGCGTGCAGTGGCTGTTGCTGTGAAGGATAAAAGAATGTGGAATGAGAGTAGCGTGCAGTGGCTGTTGCTGTGAAGGATAAAAGAATGTGGAATGAGAGTAGCGTGCAGTGGCTGTTGCTGTGAAGGATAAAAGAATGTGGAATGAGAGTAGCGTGCAGTGGCTGTTGCTGTGAAGGATAAAAGAATGTGGAATGAGAGTAGCGTGCAGTGGCTGTTGCTGTGAAGGATAAAAGAATGTGGAATGAGAGTAGCGTGCAGTGGCTGTTGCTGTGAAGGATAAAAGAATGTGGAATGAGAGTAGCGTGCAGTGGTTGTTGCTGTGAAGGATAAAAGAATGTGGAATGAGAGTAGCGTGCAGTGGCTGTTGCTGTGAAGGATAAAAGAATGTGGAATGAGAGTAGCGTGCAGTGGCTGTTGCTGTGAAGGATAAAAGAATGTGGAATGAGAGTAGCGTGCAGTGGCTGTTGCTGTGAAGGATAAAAGAATGTGGAATGAGAGTAGCGTGCAGTGGCTGTTGCTGTGAAGGATAAAAGAATGTGGAATGAGAGTAGCGTGCAGTGGTGTTGCTGTGAAGGATAAAAGAATGTGGAATGAGAGTAGCGTGCAGTGGCTGTTGCTGTGAAGGATAAAAGAATGTGGAATGAGAGTAGCGTGCAGTGGTTATTGCTGTGAAGGATAAAAGAATGTGGAATGAGAGTAGCGTGCAGTGGCTGTTGCTGTGAAGGATAAAAGAATGTGGAATGAGAGTAGCGTGCAGTGGTTATTGCTGTGAAGGATAAAAGAATGTGGAATGAGAGTAGCGTGCAGTGGTTATTGCTGTGAAGGATAAAAGAATGTGGAATGAGAGTAGCGTGCAGTGGTTATTGCTGTGAAGGATAAAAGAATGTGGAATGAGAGTAGCGTGCAGTGGTTATTGCTGTGAAGGATAAAAGAATGTGGAATGAGAGTAGCGTGCAGTGGTTATTGCTGTGAAGGATAAAAGAATGTGGAATGAGAGTAGCGTGCAGTGGTTATTGCTGTGAAGGATAAAAGAATGTGGAATGAGAGTAGCGTGCAGTGGTTATTGCTGTGAAGGATAAAAGAATGTGGAATGAGAGTAGCGTGCAGTGGTTATTGCTGTGAAGGATAAAAGAATGTGGAATGAGAGTAGCGTGCAGTGGTTATTGCTGTGAAGGATTAAAGAATGTGGAATGAGAGTAGCGTGCAGTGGTTATTGCTGTGAAGGATAAAAGAATGTGGAATGAGAGTAGCGTGCAGTGGTTATTGCTGTGAAGGATAAAAGAATGTGGAAGGAGAGTAGCGTGCAGTGGTTATTGCTGTGAAGGATAAAAGAATGTGGAATGAGAGTAGCGTGCAGTGGTTATTGCTGTGAAGGATAAAAGAATGTGGAATGAGAGTAGCGTGCAGTGGTTATTGCTGTGAAGGATAAAAGAATGTGGAAGGAGAGTAGCGTGCAGTGGCTGTTGCTGTGAAGGATAAAAGAATGTGGAATGAGAGTAGCGTGCAGTGGTTATTGCTGTGAAGGATAAAAGAATGTGGAATGAGAGTAGCGTGCAGTGGTTATTGCTGTGAAGGATAAAAGAATGTGGAATGAGAGTAGCGTGCAGTGGTTGTTGCTGTGAAGGATAAAAGAATGTGGAATGAGAGTAGCGTGCAGTGGCTGTTGCTGTGAAGGATAAAAGAATGTGGAATGAGAGTAGCGTGCAGTGGTTATTGCTGTGAAGGATAAAAGAATGTGGAATGAGAGTAGCGTGCAGTGGTTGTTGCTGTGAAGGATAAAAGAATGTGGAATGAGAGTAGCGTGCAGTGGCTGTTGCTGTGAAGGATAAAATAATGTGGAATGAGAGTAGCGTGCAGTGGCTGTTGCTGTGAAGGATAAAATAATGTGGAATGAGAGTAGCGTGCAGTGGTTGTTGCTGTGAAGGATAAAAGAATGTGGAATGAGAGTAGCGTGCAGTGGCTGTTGCTGTGAAGGATAAAATAATGTGGAATGAGAGTAGCGTGCAGTGGCTGTTGCTGTGAAGGATAAAAGAATGTGGAATGAGAGTAGCGTGCAGTGGCTGTTGCTGTGGAATTTGATTCATTGCAGATGATGTGATATCTGCCTTCTTAATGCAACTTTTCCATTCATTGCAAATGTTGCGATATCTGCCTTCTTAATGCAACTTTTCCATTCATTGCAAATGTTGCGATATCTGCCTTCTTAATGCAACTTTTCCATTCATTGCAAATGTTGCGATATCTGCCTTCTTAATGCAACTTTTCCATTCATTGCAAATGTTGCGATATCTGCCTTCTTAATGCAACTTTTCCATTCATTGCAAATGTTGCGATATCTGCCTTCTTAATGCGACTTTTCCATTCATTGCAAATGTTGCGATTCCACGTCCGAAAGAAAATAATAATAGCCAATAGCAAAAGCCTTAGGGCAGATTGTCTCCATTTAATACGCAAATGTTATCAAGCATACTGCATCTCTTCAGCAGACATATGCATATGAAACATTATACACGCGATTCCCCCTGTGGGTTTTGGGAGAGAATTGACCCACCACGTCTCCCTACGCGATTCGTAAGAGGCGAATAACTAGGGACACCGTGACTTGATTAGCGTTTACTCCAAACTGTTCTAAAGATTTTCGTGCTTAACGGCCTTATATAGCCTACAAAGGCTGATAGGCCGTAAAACACCAACCAACCAACCAACCAAATCATGCTGTTGACGCTTGTCGAGTAGCATTCTAGTTGACTGGAGATTTTGCCTACCGGCGAAAGTATCTCTAGCCCAGTTGACATCACGTGATGGAAGGTTTTCGTCCAATTTATGCAAATGGAGGTCACACGAGAGGCTTGTGCGATAGCCGATCTGCTCCCTGACATACGCCGTTAAAGTAGTTCTAAGACTATTTTGCACAAAACTCTTAACTTACGCTTGTTGAGGCAATAAACAAGCGTTTATTCGATAAAATAAAATGTTTGCGTTGAAATGGAAACAAGTTTTGACATCTGAATGATTTCTGTAAAAAGTGAAGAGAGAAATAGTATCAGAACGAACTATTTTTGGCGCAATGCTGTAACGCGAAGGGTCATGTCTATTACGCATTCATTGCGAACTGTGCCAGAGTCAATACTGACTCGGGTTCACATAATGGTCGAGTAGAAACATGAAACTGCAAAACTGAACCTGTCATCGATCTGAGGCAGTGACCAATCGCACAGCTTTCGACTTCCATCTCGTCCAGCTCAAAGAGGGAACAAACAACCACGAATCCTGAGTTACTCTAGCTCCTTTCAGTTCAAGAGTAAACAAGAAACATCATAATATTCTCGGTATTATGGGAACATTTTCCCTGGCCGGAAATGGTATATGCAGATACCTAAAGAAGCGCCATTTTATCAGTAATAGTGAGCACCATTTTCTGGTACTGCTGGGATGCAGCCCTCGCGCTCCAAAACGGCCATCAAAGAACCGCAGGGCACAGCTGAGGCTGCATCCAAGTGGAGCTGGCGCCAGAGCCAATGCCCAAGTGGATCATGTTTGCCTCCCACACTGATAAACTCACCCCATCCCCCAGTGGCATACGCTGCTAGGGGCTGCCCATGTCCCAGCAGGACCCGGAAGCTGTACAGGTATGGGTTCCAGCTGAGAAGGGGAGTATCGTGCGGTAGCTGCAGTACGTAAATCATTAAAATGGTACCTCACATCAACGATTCCGCTTATTATTAGCTATCAGGCAACTTGCGTTACTCGTGCTGTGGAGAAGTGTGAAGGCTAGCCTGTCTACGTTGCAAGCGACTGTGCCAAGCGTTGAGCTGCTAGCCACAACGAGAGCCACGCGGACAGCATCGTGTACAGCAGTCTGGAGTGAACGTCCAGCGAATTCCTGACGATCGTTGGAGACTTACCAGCGTCCTCCATGTTGTCGACAGCGTCGTCCACGCTGTCAAGCAAATCTAGGCTCATTCCCGCCATAGAGCCTATGGTGTCCTTGACGTTGTCCCGCATGTCATCTGCCATGTCTGTCATGGAGTCGGCAGCCTCGGACATCTTGGGGATGTCCTGTACACAGACACAGCGACGTCAGGTCTTCATGATTTGTTTGTATGTGTGTAAGTGCATGCATGTGCTTTTGTTTCTTTAGCATGTTCTGTATATTGAGTTCATTGCAGAAAGAGAATATTCAAGGACGAAAAGTTGGCAGACTTGTTTTGAAGAGAGGGAGAGGTGGGTGGGTGGAGTGATTGATGAGGACGAGAGAAAGAGAGAGAGAGAGAGAGAGAGAGAGAGAGAGAGAGAGAGAGAGAGAGAGAGAGGTGGTTTTGGGAGTTGAAAGCAAAAAAAAACAAAAAAACAAACAAACTCGCACACATGCAGGAACGTGTGCTGTCGAATGCACGCGCTCGCGTTCACATACACACACACACATGGACAAAGAGGCACATCAGAATAAGCTGAGACAACAAAGGATAACCACAGCTGCACACGGACACAACGCTGAATGGAAAGGGCCGAGACACATCCAGGTGGATCGATGCATTGACATTAGACACACTACGACAGAGATGCAACATTACAACAGGAACTTACGTCCAACTTGCCCACTTTGCCGAAGTCGTCCACACTGATCTTGTTGATGGCGTTCTCTCCGAAAGCCTGGTCCGCCACGCTGGCCAGTTTGCTGGGAAGTTCCTGCACCAGGAAAGAAGACACGATGTGAAGCAAATCGCTGTCGTGACTTCGATTTGGCCTCAGGGTCGTAGGCCGCAGTACACATTATTCTCACCCCGAAGGCAGCAAAGAGAAATGAACCGCAACAGAAACTTCCATGTCGTCATTTGTTTGCTGTACATAGACTTTGATTTACCATTGAACATGGTTTTAGACCTACGTACTCATTTGTAGATAGTATAGCCTACCTCTCCAATAGTAGGCCCTATTGGCAATACATGTACTTGAAGATCTGTATAGTAGGCCCTATTGGCAATACTTGAAGATCGCTATAGTAGGCCCTACTGGCAATACTTGAAGATCGCTATAGTAGGCCCTATTGGCAATACTTGAAGATCTGTATAGTAGGCCCTATTGGCAATACTTGAAGATCGCTATAGTAGGCCCTATTGGCAATACTTGAAGATCTGTATAGTAGGCCCTATTGGCAATACTTGAAGATCTGTATAGTAGGCCCTATTGGCAATACTTGAAGATCGCTATAGTAGGCCCTATTGGCAATACTTGAAGATCTGTATAGTAGGCCCCATTGGCAATACTTGAAGATCTGTATAGTAGGCCCTATTGGCAATACTTGAAGATCTGTATAGTAGGCCCTACTGGCAATACTTGAAGATCTGTATAGTAGGCCCTATTGGCAATACTTGAAGATCGCTATAGTAGGCCCTATTGGCAATAATTGAAGATCTGTATAGTAGGCCCTATTGGCAATACTTGAAGATCTGTATAGTAGGCCCTATTGGCAATAATTGAAGATCGCTATAGTAGGCCCTATTGGCAATACTTGAAGATCTGTATAGTAGGCCCTATTGGCAATAATTGAAGATCGCTATAGTAGGCCCTATTGGCAATACTTGAAGATCGCTATAGTAGGCCCTATTGGCAATACTTGAAGATCTGTATAGTAGGCCCTACTGGCAATACTTGAAGATCTGTATAGTAGGCCCTATTGGCAATACTTGAAGATTAGGTTTTTTTGCAAATATATTTCAACGACGGGTATGCAGTGTTCAAACAAGATGTCTATGAACTCTTTGAAGAAGTCCTCTAATCCATTTAATTTTACAGAGTCTACGAGCAGGGCTGCAATTCCAACAGATCACTGATAGGGGAAAACTTTCTTCAAGCAGATGCAATATGATGGCGTTTGCCAGAAAACCATGCATTCTCTGACTTTATTTCGGTATAAAATAAGCCAGCTATTGGTATATTATAATAGTTGTCAACGGAATGTTAATCATATCCACGAATCAAATTTTAAGGCTTTTCTTTACGAATTACTCGTTGATGATTATACACGAGTCATCAAGTGGTTGGCTTAAGACGTCATACTGACCCTGTCGGAGTCATCTTCTTTGGAGAATTTCCCAGCGACGCCAAGGCCGATGAGAACTCCGGCCAATCCCACCACTCCTACAGCCACGCCCACCAGAAGCCACTTGAGCAGTCCGCATTTTCTCCCCTGCTTGGCCACAGCCACCTGTAGAGCGCAAAATGCATAACAGTGTTACAGGAAATAGCGGGAACAGCGTCTACTTCATATCGGCAGTTTGGTTGTCTGCGTTAGGGTGTATGCCTTGTAACAAGTGTTTCCCCAAAACATTACACGAAGAGCACGATGGAGTCATCAGTGTTGCAATGAAAGTCAGCAATTGTAGGTATATATCTACCGTGCCCATCGATTTCTCTTAGTACAGCCGCAGATACCGAAGTTTAGACATACCGACTTTCGCCTTGTCCTTAGGCTCTTGGTAGCCTTTGGAAACAAGTCCGAAATTTTGCCAAGGTGACATCAGTTACATGATAATTTTGTGTAACACGAACAAACAAAAGTTCTGACGGCACGAAAAGAACACTGTTTGCTGTTCTCTTTTTCAAACGTGTTCTGTTCTTAATGGGATGGGTTTATCTTATCTTAAATCTTCCTCTTTACATTGACATATGACATAGCTTTCTCGTGTAAAGTTTTGTGTGTGTTATGGTGTATTGGAAATTGGACAAACCAACTCAGATTCTAAAAGTAAAAACTGAATTTTAAAAAGAACGCGTACGCAGAATACAACTTCTCACATGCAAACATTGACGGACTTCCTAATTAAGACAAAGCCATGAAATTATTCAGCAATGAAAAAAAGACAAAATCTTAAACGACAAGTTGCGTAAGTTTGTCGATTATTTTGATCTTATCAAAAAAACAGTTTGGGGTCGAATTGAGCCTGTGGTTTACTGATGAATTTTTCGCTTTTGACACATACTTTTATCAGTTAATGAAGTTGTCAGTATGTTTATGAGTTCCTCTTTCACACGGGAATAATCATTTGACTGTGACGAAGTCACTGTCGATTTTCAGGTGAGAGTCTGAGGTGAGACTGCGGTGATTAGTGGATACCTGGCATGTCACACCTGGCTAATTAAGATGTTGACAGGTGACGGGGAATGATACCTGACCGATAGAAGTAAACAAGCAAGACATCACTACTAATTAGCTGGACCGTGAGGAAAAAAAAGATCCAGGTGTTTTTCAATCCATCTATGGTGACTGAGTCCTGACATCTTTCCCACCCCGCCCTCTCGTTCCCGCTCTCCCTCGTCATGCAGTTTCGGCCACATGTCAATTTTTGGGGGAGCTATCTGCACAGCAGCCGTTACCTTCACAGCTGCAAGAAAATTACAATATGCTTCCCAATTCAACGTGACCCACACGGAAATCGGCAGTCTGTTTTTCCCGAGTCGTTTTCTATACATCGATTTACAATGAGTCCTATGTGTGGCTATGTTAAATGAAAACAGCGGAAAATTGAGAAATTATAAATAATAATGAGATTCCTGATGGGGAATACTTATCAACATATTAGCTGGACATACTTGTGAAAAATACGAAGTTTCGTCGTAGAATATTTGCATGAAGTATCTTTCTTTAAAAAAAGAGTACACATATTTTCACCAGAATTATTAGACTTGTGGATTTAACACGCATGATTAGGCTATATGCCACGACACACATGAAACTGGGAAGATCGAAATAGTCCTGCTTGCATTGGATACCATGCGATCTTTAGAGCGTTCCCTTGTAAAAGTGGCAAAGGGACAACTGACTTTTACTAGTTTACTAATCTTGCGCATGCATGGATACTCCAGCACCGTGACATTACGCACCAGTGAGCACACATACAGAGGCGACACCACATATACATGCGTGAATACTTACCTCATAATTCCCCACAGGTCAAAGCGCACGCGTAACATTCAAACACTTACAGTACCAGTATGGGCGCATGAATGAGCAGTCTAATGCTTACAGTCTCTCTCTCTCTCTCTCTCTCTCTCTCTCTCTCTCTCTCTCTCTCTCTCTCTATATATATATATATATAATATATATATATATTTAATATATATTCGCTGTGTGTGTGTGTGTCTGTCGTGTGGGTAGGTAAAGTCAGATGATGAAGATCTGTGAAAAAATTTTTGGTTACCATGGTTACGTCACGAGAAAAACAAAATGGCGGCTGAGGAAACAATGGACGACTGTGTCGAAGGCGGCGAAGCCGCCTGAGACACAGGAGTTCCCATCGACTTAAAACTTGGAATGGGGTTAGATGTGGGCCAGGGTCAGGTCATGGTGGGGTAAAAAAAAATGGCGTTGCCATGGTAACCGACCGGAAGTGGGCACAAACAAGATGGCTGCCGAAAACTCAAAGTGCTCGGATTTGACCGAAATTTGGTGTGTGGGTTGGTAAAGTCAGATGATGAAGATCTGTGAACAAAGTTTTGGGTTACCATGGTTACGTCACGAGAAAAACAAAATGGCGGGTGAGTAAACAATGGACGACTGTGTCGAAGGCGGCGAAGCCGCCTGAGACACAGGAGTTCCCATCGACTTAAAACTTGGAATGGAGTTAGTTAGATGTGGGCCAGGGTCAGGTCATGGTGGGATTTTAAAAAATGGCGTTGCCATGGTAACCGGAAGTGGGCACAAACAAGATGGCCGCCGAAAACTCAAAGTGCCCCGATTTGACCGAAATTTGGTGTGTAGCTTGGTAAAGTCAGATGATGAAGATCTGTGAACAAAGTTTTGGGTTACCATGGTTACGTCACGAGAAAAACAAAATGGCGGCTGATTAAACAATGGACGACTGTGTCGAAGGCGGCGAAGCCGCCTGAGACACAGGAGTTCCCATCGACTTAAAACTTGGTATGGAGTTAGATGTGGACCGGGGTCAGGTCATGGTGGGGTTAAAAAAAAGGTGTCGCCATGGTAACCGGAAGTGGGCACAAACAAGATGGCCGCCGAAAACTCAAAGTGCTCCGATTTGACTGAAATTTGGTGTATGTGTAGGTAAAGTCAAATGATGAAGATCTGTGAACACATTTTTGGTTATGGTTACGTAATAGAAAAACAAAATGGCGGTTGACGAATTT
>JAWQFJ010000627.1:0-12500 GCA_034096865.1 Theodoxus fluviatilis
TCGTTTTCATTGCAACACCAAAATGTAAAAAAGTCACTTTCTTTTCAAACCTCGATTCTGAAAATTTGATAATTATGAATGGGACCTAACTTCCAGTCAGTGTGCAAAATCTCAAGGAAATCCGTCCAGTAGTTTTTGAGATATAGGCCGTGGAGACGGGACAGACAGACAGACACACAGACAGATAAAGTCTGTAGGACCTCCAGTAAACCTGGAGGGATAAAGTCTGTAGGACCTCCAGTAAACCTGGAGGGATAAAGTCTGTAGGACCTCCAGTAAACCTGGAGGGATAACTTGCTAGTGTACCCTAGTCCTGAGAAACGCGCCTCAGTTGGATTGCCTTTGAATAACTTGCTAGTGCACCCTAGTCCTGAGAAACGCGCCTCAGTTGGATTGCCTTTGAATAACTTGCCAGTGCACCCTAGTCCTGAGAAACGCGCCTCAGTTGGATTGCCTTTGAATAACTTGCTAGTGTACCCTAGTCCTGAGAAACGCGCCTCAGTTGGATTGCCTTTGAATAACTTGCTAGTGTACCCTAGTCCTGAGAAACGCGCCTCAGTTGGATTGCCTTTGAATAACTTGCTAGTGTACCCTAGTCCTGAGAAACGCGCCTCAGTTGGATTGCCTTTGAATAACTTGCTAGTGTCTCTAGTCCTGAGAAACGCGCCTCAGTTGGATTGCGTTTGAATAACTTGCTAGTGTCTCTAGTCCTGAGAAACGCGCCTCAGTTGGATTGCCTTTGAATAACTTGCTAGTGTACCCTAGTCCTGAGAAACGCGCCTCAGTTGGATTGCCTTTGAATAACTTGCTAGTGTACCCTAGTCCTTGGAAATCTGCATCTGGGATCTGCGCGGTCGCGAACGCCTCACCCACTAGTCGTCAGGGACTGCGGGGGTACGTTGCTCAGTCTCCTAGTCAGCGAAATAAATTTCGCGAGCAGGCCGAGGCGAGCCGAGGCGAGGCGAGGTGAGGCGAGCAGGTCCAAGACCTCTAGGCAACAACCAATCAGCCGTTGGCAAGGCCTAAGTCCGAGATCGAACATGGCTGTATCCAGGCGCGAGAATTGGTGATGAAGTAGCTATTAGACGAAGTACCGGACGATACAGACATCACAGCAGCTTTTCACTTGATCGACCATGCCACGGTAACATCTGGAATAGCACGAGAAATTCGTCACAGAAGAAGAAGCGACTCGGATCCACATGTAAACAGTTTTATGGAAAGTGTTGTGCCTGGATACAGTCGGTGCTTAATTACAGGACATTGACGTCGCACGCTTCGCGTCCAGCCACCCAATTCGGTCCACGTACATTTATTTCAGACCCAGCAAGCGGCATTTATTGCACTCACACATGTAAGCAAATGTCCGGCAATTTTACTCCAGGTCGCACGCAAAACGCTTATTTTAAGAATCACTGACATATATATACGAAGAAACTGTAACCGAATGACTATGAATTGTTCAAAGTTGTATGTAGAATACATCACTAGTTCGTATCTATCGCTACAGTATTCAAATCAAAATATGGCTTGCTGAGTGAATCGGTACACTGGCAACCATTAAACTCGGCCACGGTGACAACAACAACAGACACCTTCGAGACTCCTTCGAACAAGAGTCTGCAAAGAAAGATAATCATGGGTCAAAATATTATCTCAAGTCCCGGCCAAACATAAAAATGCCGCGCGCGATGATTTAAAAAGATGCCACGTGACCGGATGTTGCGTCTCAAAACTTTTTCTCGACTGCTTCAAAGAAGAGTGATCAATTCTTTCACGCGACCACAACAAACGCTCTCGCGCCTCCTTCGAAATTAATACCGTTGTTTGGTTACGATTTTTTAAAAATACGTCCGTGTCAGTATTTTTTACAATGAACCTTTTGCATGCAAACTGGAGAAGAAAGAAATAGCGGAGCACGTCGTGTGGCAGCCCATTCTGTGAACCCGAGTCACGTGACTCTGGCACAGTTCGCAATGAATGCGTAATAGACTTGACCCTTCGCATTACAGCATTGCGCCAAAAGTAGTAAAACTGCACAGTGCTCGATGCAAACCGTATTCTCTCTCTCTCTCTCTCTCTCTCTCTCTCTCTCTCTCTCTCTCTCTCTCTCTCTCTCTCTCTCTCTCTCTCTCTCAGATGGACCAGAGAAAGCATGAAACTTGCGTTGAACAGGCGCCCATCGATATCGAGGTCTCCCTTTCGCGCTGATGTCTTCGATAATCAATCAGTCTGTTTGTCGACGAGGTTCGCGAACTGGGAAGAACAAAAAAGCGTAGCACGACGCGTGGTAGACCAGCCCCAGTCAGTCATGAAGGTGCTGCCACGCGGGGGCTGAAATAGGTCACATGACCGATTTTTTCCTCTCTTTAATTTTTTTTTGGTTGGTCATACATCATAATTACTACACAAAACATCAATATCAGCATTATTCCTCTGACAATGTCTTCACTTAATAATAGTTACTACATCCTCCTTAACGTTGTTATCATCACAAAATCATAACCGTATCATATGATCATCGCTATCATTATTATTACCATCCCAACTCCAACATCGTAATCACACATCATATCATCATAACAAAAAAAACACACAAAACGCACAAAAACTGTGTCTGGACACAGTGCGTGGCATTAGCATCCTCTCATCAACCCTTTTAGAACGGACACGGCCGATCATCGGCCCAGGCATGTTTGGCGAAATTCACGGCCTTTGCCAGTTTCCAAAACTCTTTTGTAAAATTCACTTGCCTACGAGCAAGCAGAGCTATTTTCCATTGGTCTTCTATCGCGTCCGTTGCGTCTGGCGGTTACTTTGAGAGGTTATTTCATTTAGTGAAGTTTTTTTTTTAATTCTCGATGTTTTTGGCGACCATGAGTGTGTCATACGAAATGTAAGAGTCCAACAATTGTTTGTCAGACGATTAAATTGATGAGGAATCTTCTGAGGTGGATGTTACTGTGGATTGCTTGATAGGACTGCAGAAAGCAGTGGAGTCGAACGATAGCGATCAGTCGAGTGATGATGAAAATATGTGCTTATCCTTGGGTATTTGATGTTCGCCACCCTGAGGTTGATTCAAATGACACACGCCCTTTTCTGGAGCTGACAGGACCAAAGCAAGTTGTTCCGAAAGAACTCAAAGCCGATTTAATATTTTTCTTTGTTTCTGACTTTTCAACTGTTGACATCATGCAAGAGAGTCACAGCTACTTAAAGATAGGTGTGAAATCACTAACTCTGTATCGTGAGGTGCAGAATGGCGCGGAGTTTATTTTCGTAAAAATCAGAATATCTTAGTTAACATTCTAATCAGCTCATTTGCATTTGTACAACAGTAGTCCATCTTTATCTCATCGAAATCTGATAGTTAATGATGCAGCTTTTCCAAGAAGGTATAGGCTCATGGGGCTGAAGGAGGTATAAGCATGATTATCTTAGCATTAAAAAGGACGATTTTAATATCGTTGAATGTAGCTCCGTGACTCTGTCTAGTTAAGCAATAACACCTCTGAGTTAAAAGGGTCAGGCGCCAATTTCACTGTTGCATAATCCGATGCGCAATCCGATGCTCCACATATCCTCGAGTCTCTTCCTTGGGCTACATTCTGAATTAACTGGGTTTGCTTTCTCATCCGGATATAACTGGAGTGCCTGTGAGGGCTGCAAAAGAACGCGGCAGCTTGCATACTGCACACACGACTGACAGCCAGGATGGCGGTAGTGTTACAACTAAAAGCGTTTGCTTCGTGCCAACAGAATGCTTTTCCTTCTCGTCACATCCCCTGAATCAATAACGCAAGTGCGTTTGCACTGAGCAGTTGGGGTTGAGGAATAGAAGTTGTCGGAGTTGTAGTCACGTGGTGGGAGCACTCTTTACCCGCTCTTTTGCAGCTTGCAGCAGCGGCGTCTGAGACAGCACGGATCATCATCATCATCATCATCATCATCATCATCATCATCATCATCATCATCATCATCATCATCATCATCATCATCATCATCATCATCATCATCATCATCATCATCATCATCATCATCATCATCATCTCCGATATCATCATCATCATCATCATCATCATCATCATCATCATCATCATCATCATCATCATCATCATCATCATCATCATCATCATCATCATCTCCGAGATCATCATCGTTATCATCACCATCATCATCATCATTATCATCATCATCATCATCATCATCATCATCATCATCATCATCATCATCATCATCATCATCATCATCTATTGCTCTTTTCAAGCCATGCTTTGAAAGGTTTGCACCCCAGGATTGCAGCAGATGCTGAGACGTGGGCAGTCTCTGTCTGAAAAGGTCAGACATGGCAACCAGCAAAGTGGACAGGCTGATCGGTGTTCCTGGTCACACCCCTTGTGCAAACAGCTATGTCCTGGAAGGCTTCCGGTTACAGATTGATTGCCTCATAGGCGCGTGAGAAGCTGGTGGCAGCAACGTGAAGCAGTTGTCTGAAACCAGAGCAATCCAACCCGCCACCTCCATGGCCACCGCTGCCTGAAATACAAACATCCCCGAGGATTTTTTTTTAAGAAAAAGAAAAAAACGAGAAAGATACGCGTGCCTCTTTCATCCGGGAAACTCTGCGGTGAGCTCACCTATTTCCGGCAGGCTGTGATTGGTTCAAACCGAGACATTCTTGCACTCTCATTGGCTGACGTTTGTTGCGTAGGACGTGCACGCCTGGCTGATGTCAGATACCGTTTATCAGACGACACGTGACGGGAAAACGATGCCAGACCGATGGACCACACTGAGGTAGGGGCTGGAGAGCGAGAGAGACATTGGACACAGAGCAGCGGGTTTGGGGACGAAAAGCAGCGACTGGGACAAGTAGGTTAGAGCTTTGGGACAGACAGAAGCGCCATCTGGGACAAAAGACGGGGACACTGGGACAAAGAAAGAGCAGTCTCTGAGAACGTGAGCAGCAGATTCTGGAACGAGAGAGAGAGAAAAAAAGACAGGGGTCACAGCTCTACAAGGAGACTGGACAACAGCGCCATGCTGTGCTCGAAGCGCCATCTGGTATTTCCGGCGCCACTGTTGGTGGTGGTGGTCAGCCTCTGCGGTGAGTTCCAAGTGGTGACCTCTTTCTCTCTCGCTGGTTCTTCCCAGTGCTGTGCTTCAGGTGTCTTGCTACTGAAGTGATGATGATGATGATGACGACGACGACGACGACGACGACAATGATGATGATGATGATGATGATGATGATGACGACGATGACAAAGATGAAGGTGATAGTAATAATGATGACGATGACGACGATGACAAAATGGAGATGACGTTGATGGTGACGTTGATGATGACGATGATGATGATGATGATGATGATGATGATGATGATGATGATGATGATGATGATGATGATGATGATGATGATGATGATGAAGACGACGACGACGACGACGACGACGACGACGACGGTGATGGTGATGGTGATGGTGATGATGATGATGTATGAAAAGCAATGGAGGACAATGACACAGTAGTCTCCCCCCCCCCCCCCTCCCCCACAAAAAAAAGGTTTACATTGCTTTGGTTCCGCCCTTGTATCATTGAAGTTTTCGTCTCGGGAACATCTACACTAAACTGAGCCATTTGCATTCTTTTCTTTTCTCAAGTATTTTTCCTGCTGAATGAGACAAGGAAACACTCGGGGGGAAACTGTATTCCATGGATAGAAAATGGGGATTATTCCTATCATGGAAATTGAAGAAGTTAAAAAACCTTGCGTGTGTGCAAGTTCGAGGTTTTTCGTCTGCGTGCGCTGAAGAATTTGCTGTCATTGATTTTCTTTTCTTTCCATCGTACATGTAACATTTTATTGTGGATCAATAATTGTTTAGGTTCCTGACAATCCATGATTGGTACTTTTCCTTTCAATTATTTTCTTTGAATTATCGTTTATTTGAATAGTCTGAGTTGTTTTTTTGGGGGGTTGAGATAGATTCAAACACTTCCGTTTGATGAAAACTATAATGTGCCTCTTTTTTGTAGTGATTTTCTTTGATGTAGTGTTTATTCATGTAGCCTGTGTCGTTTGGGAGTGCAAATAGATTCAAGCGTTTCGGTCTCTGACAAATCATACACGGTTGTTTTCCTTGTCGATATTTCTACTTGAAACATCGTCTTTTTGCATAGTTTGTGTTGTCTGGGGTGGAGAGAGATTCAAACATCTAAAAACAATGCCCTGACCAGTACAGGCCATCATCCTCAAAAAGTGTTATTTAATATCTTCATCTATTTATTAAATAAACTATATTTTGGACAAGCATCTCATCAATAGGACGATTTGCTGTAACATTTCGCGTCTCATACCGTGCGTTTGTTCACTTGGACACACACACACACACAGACACACACACACACACACACACATACATACACAAACAAATGCACGCACGCACACACGCACACACACGCACACACACACACACAATCACACACACAAATACACACACAATCACACACAAATGCGCGGGCGCGCGCACACTCAGAATAGAGTACACATATTCACATACACACGCAAACACGCACACACACACGCACATACACACACGCACACAAATACACGCACGCACGCAGGCACGTACACTATATGTGCGCGCGCACGCGTATACACACACACACACACACGCTTACTCACACACATACACACACTCACTCACACACACACACACACATACACACTCACACATACACACATACACACACATATACACACACACACACAGGTGCAGAGAAACACACACATACACACACGCACACACGCACGCATGCACGCACACACGCACACACACACACGCACACACATGAACACACATATGAACACACTATTTCGTACACACACGCACGCACGCACGCACACACACACACACACACACACACACACACACACACACACACACGCACGCAGTACTGTCATAAACCGCCCTTTTGATTTCATTCTATGGTATGCTGGTAATGATATCAAACTCCTGTGTTCAGGACGGCCTATAGACAAACAAAAAAATTACCCATTCATTCACTCCCTCCCATTCAGAGCAAGGAAGAACAGACAGCAGGAAACAATAAAACGAATTTAGTGAACGGTATTAAAAACAACTGGATGAATCATGCAAGGATTAAAACCCCCAAAAAGTATTAATCTAGTGTGCCAGCCATATAGTTAATTAAACCCTTTTACCACCTCAACATGATTAGAGTCTCTTTACAGCAGGTTGGTTTCTGTAGAAGACAAGGTCAGTAAGTTTCCGAATTTGATGTAGAGGTCACAGTTGTGTACAGTCTTCAGACAGGAGGAGGGGAAGATCTGGAGAGACGAGAAGATATGCCTGGATCGTCCCCTGGTTGAACCTTGTCCTTTTTTCATGCGGCGGGAGCTGCCCACGACGCTTCCGACCTTGTTGCTGTCGGTGGTCGAACTGATTAAAATTTCTCCTACACGCACAGTTCCCATCACACAGTTCTCACGGTCACACACACACACATACATGGAGTAGAGGGGTGGGGGAGGGGTGTGGGTGTGTGTGAAGATTACTGTGTAATTTTTTCTCCATTGCTTTACATAAATTTCGTTAAATAAATTTAAACGTTGACGTCATTTTTCTCGAAAGTGGTGTTTCCGTACTTATACCCCTTAGCTTGCCATAGCTTCATCATTTTTCCAGATACTGTAACTGAGTTACTACTAAATTAACTGAAACCTAATGAACTTTCCAACAGCGTAGTCTTTGTACTACCTTAGAAAATTGACCTTACCCTGGTTTTGCCAGACCAGTTCACATAGTTATACATATAGATGTATAGCCTGCATCTACAGGCCAAGACCATCCTGCAAGGTACCGTACCTGGTGGGAGAAGGAGAGGCAGGCAGAGAAAGAGGTGGAAAGACAACATCAAAGAGTGGACAGGCTTGACCTTTGCTGACTCACAGCGAGCCACAGAGGATAGAGATCGATGAAGGAAGATTGTCCGAAAGTCATCAGTGGTACCTCAACAACCCATCTCAGGGTTAAGAGACTGAATTGAACTGAACTGATCTAGAGGCCTCTGATCGACCCAAAGAACCCATACATTTCAACTGGGAACTCGTCTTGTCCAGGAAATCTCACAATATCCATGCTACAATGGGTAGTAGAGAACTCTTTTTGTGTGGCAGAATGTCCATTCTCCTTAGTTCTCATGAAAAGACAGAGTGCTAGAAACTTTGAAGTATTCCTTTCATGAGATTCCTAACAGTAATTATATTGGTGATGACGATGCTAATGACTGAGTTGAACAGTGCTGGAAATGTTTGTGTCATTGTGGAAGATTCCAGCTATTTCGGGAGTAGAGGGTGGGGTGTGGGGAGTGGGGGCTAGCGGGGGGTGGGGGGTAGGGGTAGGGGGGGGTGGGGAGTAGGGGGTGGGGCGGGCGATGGGGAAGAACTTGCGACTCAAAGTAGTTCGGATTGCTTGAAGTACTGCGTGACGTCATTCTACGACATCCTCGCCTCGAGCGAGGCTGCTTTGCATAAACGTGAGGTCTTGCGAGGCGTAGGTCGGTGTCAACTTGTGGCAACATCTGACTGAATTCCCATTTAGCTTTCATCATGTTGACACATGTTGACACTGGCCTATTTCTTGCAAGATCTCGGCTTTCCTCGCGTCCCTGCGACTCGACCCCGATGGTTGTGGACACATCTGGAAGTCCAATAGGAGAGCCCTATAAGGGCGAGAGAGACTGTGTCACGATGCTACAGGGTGCAATGATTCCATGCAAGGGCATTGGATGCAAGTACGAGTCCAGGGAGTGACTGTGTCCCCCGGAAAAGGATTCTGTGACTGAAGCAGCCTTCAGAATTCTAAGGTGAAAGGGAAGACTTGTCCGTCACTGACCGGGCCATCAACCCGTCTGCGGTGAAGTGACAAGTGAACTGCGAAAACTTTATCGAAAGCTGACTTCAGGATTTTTTATTCTCCTGGTGCAAGCTCGGAGTGCCCTGTAGCGGCCGACGTTACGAAGGAGATAGCAATATCATGGTCCTGAAGAGTGTACATCTATGCCTTCATGCTACACTGTATTGTATTGCATTGGGATGTGTCTTGCTGCTGTAGTACGATGAGAGGCAATATTGTATTGTGTTGAGAACGTTGTATGCATTGCATTGTGTTGTGTGTGTGTGTGTGCTGTGTGCTGCGTTGTGCTGAGTGCACTGTTGTGTGTTGTGTTGAGTAGCTGGTGGCAGCAACGTGAAGCAGTTGTCTGACAACCAGAGCAACCCAACCCGCCACCTCCATGGCCACCACTCCCTGAAATACAAACATCCCCAAGGAATGTTTTTTGAAGAAAAAGAGGGAAAAAAGGAGAAAGATACGCGTGCCCCTTTCATCCGGGAAACTCTGCGGTGAGCTCACCTATTTCCGGCAGGCTGTGATTGGTTCAAACAGAGACATTCTCGCACTCTCATTGGCTGACGTTTGTTGCGTAGGACGTGCACGCGTGGCTGACGTCAGAGACCGTTTATCAGACGACACGTGACTGGAAAACAATGCCATACCGGTGTGGCGTGGTGTGGTGTGGTGTCGTGTCGTGTGATGTGATGTGGTGTGGTGTGGTGTTGTCTTGCGTTGCGTTGCGTTGTGTCGTGTCGTGTTGCGTTATGTTCCGTTGCGCTGTCTTTTCATGTGTGTCACGTCACAGCAGGTCATTAAAAACGGTCTGTCTCGTTTTCTGCATTGGAAAAGTGTCGTTGGGAAAGCAGGAGGTCCGCAGGGGGCACTACCCTGCCAGACGGCGATGCCAAGAGCTCAAAGCTTTGGCGGGTTCCCAGGCAGGAAACCCGAACCTTGGTGCAGAAAAGTCGGCAGGAATTGAGTCCAGGTTGTCGACTACGTCGCAGTACCATACGTTTCCTAAAGGCGGAGTCAGTCCTATCGAGTTGAAAATCTACATCAGCTACACGTCTCTCTCTCTCTCTGTCCAGCCATTGAACCGAGTTATTTGTCAACGAGAAATGCCTCCGCTACGCAAACAACGTGATACAATGGATTCTTTGCTCGCCTGGTGTGGATGTTATTATGAGACTAGTGGCAATCAACGCCCCACGGTGACGTGAGTTCCGTTCCCGGCCTGCTGAGTGCTGCTGATGAATTTCCCTTGTCCACCCGGAAGCTGACCAGCACGGTGACCACGACTGCAGCGCAACATGAGCCGCTAGATGACTTTGTTCCATTTAGCAGGTCTGGTTGACACTCCATGGATCCATACCCAGAGACCTACGATCGAAGAGCAGCATTCTGGCTTTGGGGGAGCTGCGTGCGTATCGAGCGCAGCAAGGTTTCTGGATATGCAGGGGCGGACGAGGGGGGGGGGGGTTTCCGGGGTTTCCGGAACCCCCCCTCCCCCCCCGCCCCCCAACAGAAAAAAAGAAGAAGATATATACATAATTTTTTTTAATGAAAATGCTCCAGATTAGACCATTTTGCAGCCTTCTCCCCCCCCCCCCCCCCGCTTTCTTTTGCCGGCTGAGCACTTTGCGCGTTCACACACCCCCCCCCCCCTGGTTCCTAAAAAAGTTTGGAAACACCACCACCCCCCCCAAAAAAAAAATTTGAACTGATCCGCCCTTGATATATGTTCCAAAGCGGTGACCCGTCCTCCCAAGACTTTTCAGATTAGTGCATCGCCATAAAGGGCAACGTATGACGTCCGTCTCCTTCGCAAAGTCGACGTACATCCGGGGGATTTACAGGCATGCGCCGGGAAGCCGAAGTCCATAAATCCGGTAGTCGTAAAAAAAAAAGTATTTGTGCACTGGCCGATTCACAGCGACACAACCAGTTAACAGCACTACCATAATGACGTCACTCTCGGGCTCGATCCTGTGAGAACGTAATGGCATGAGACGGGTTAACCGGAGGTCAAGCTAAAAAAATGAATGTCCACCATCTTTCCGGTATACGAAAACGAGGCCACTCGCTTTTACATAGTAAAACAGGTATGTGTCCGTCTTTCTTGAGAAATAAATATCGGTCGATGGTGGCCACAAATGGATTCAAACATGAAAAAAGTTTCATTCCCATGATAAACCATCGAGAATATTGATATTGGATCCTTTATACATGTATGATGTGTGCACAATCACAGAAACAATTTGTAAACATAACGTATTGAGAAATGAGTGCCCCGAAACCGTAACTGTCAGACGTGCACAATTGAAATGTGATCGAGTGTATGATGTACAGCTGTAATGGTAGAAGATTACTGTCTAGTTCGGGACTGAATGCACAGTTTCGATTGCCTGACGTGGCGAGGATGAAAATTCCATGCAGTCTGTATGATACTATATTCACAATGTTTACTTTGTAAACAGCAAGATGCACGATCGATCGACTTTCCCTCAATGTTCGAGGAATAAAGATTGGTCGATGATGGCCGACAACGGCAGTAAAACGCGATTTTTTTTCTTTACTATTAAAAAAATATTCGAGAATATTGATGATGGATACATGTTTCATTTAGAGCGCATGCACAAGCACTAAGACGATTTGTAAACAAAACGTGATGAGAGGGTTCGAGTGTCCCGACACCATAGCTGTCAGACGTTCACAATCTATGTGTGATCTGAAATACGATGTTAAGCTGTAATGGTAGCCGATTATTGACCAGTTCTGGTCAATACACAGTACTCAAAATTTAAGTCGCCTACTTCGACCGTCTCTCCACAAGTCCAAATTCGCCTCACCTGGGTCGCGTTGCTATTATGTTGTGAAGGTTCCAGAACAAACGGGAACATTGTAGCGCAATCAGGCTGTTTACATCAGCCTCTCCGCTTGTCACCTGATGTCGTTGCCTGGTCATGTGTATTGAGTCGGGCTAAATTTGTCTTGGCTGTGTCACGTGACGTCATCCGTGAAGCATCGTGGCAGTGGAGTAAATCGTACGCTGTTCTGGAAGCGTCTGGAACCGTGTAAAGGGTATATAAGCGCGACAAAGCGACAGAGAGAGGGAACACACGAGAGCAGATAAGACAGAGTTAAGGTGAGAGCTTAACTAGAAGATAAACGAGTCCTCCTTTGTAAGGAGTGAGTCCTCTGTGGCTTTGCGCATAGAGTGAAGTTGTCACCACGAAGTTATTTACTGATTGTCACCGCTGTGTATCGACCAGTGCGTGAATAAAGTTTTATTGGAAACGACCATCAGCGTTTGTGAACTTCGACTTCCCGGTGCAAGCTAGGAGAACCCCCGTACAACAGGACATTGCAAAGAGAAGAGTGCAACACTTACGCTAGTAATTTGCGAGGATTGTCAAGGAACTCTGAGTCTTGTGATCACGTGACTAAATTCACCCGTGAAGCAGCAAATTTAGATAAGATTATTTAAATCCTACACATCCCCACCGATCTTTCTACATCGCTGTGGGTTGATTACCTCCACCTTGGCAGAGGTTTGCGATATCTGAATGCTCTCTAG
>JAWQFJ010000627.1:17500-20000 GCA_034096865.1 Theodoxus fluviatilis
TCCAACATATCTCACCCCCATTTTAATCCTATTTTGATATTTTTTACACCATTAAAAAGGCTTAATATCTCAACTTTTAGAAAATATTTTTTCAACTCAATATCTACAAAAAGTGTTTTCAAAAAAGTGCCCATGTCTCATTTTGTGACGATATATCATATTTATTTATCTCGGTGTTTTTTCACCAGGTGTCCGCAAATATTTTTTCATGGTCTGATGATCAGGGGTAAAGATTGAAGCTGTTTATAGCACCAACTCTTAGAACACCTTGACTTGACCCTTTATTATCTATATAATACCTGCATTGCAGCCCTTACAGCAATTGCCAAGGAGGCGTCTGTTACCACTACTGGGTGGGCTATCGTGATGACGTCACACCTGGCACTTTTACCACGTGGGGTGGGCAGCCTGCCCCCTGGGTGTCCCCGACGCTCTCGGACGACTCTGACGTCACTAGCATGTGCGTTCGTGCCAAGCGCAGTGGAAGCTCTCTGCTGTGGGTAAACACGGCTTGCAACGATCTACGGCGTGCACTTTGCTCTGCCAGTGTGGGTAGGTGTTCATCCTGGGGTAAGGATGTGGGGGTGTGGAGGGGTGTGTGTGTGTGTGTGAGAAATAATAGAGGGAGAGGTGGTGGTCTATGTAGTGGGTGCGGGGAAAGTGAAAGTTGGGGTGGTGGGAGGAGGAGGAGGGAGGAGGGAGAAGAGTAGGAAGGAGGAAGAGGTGGAGAAGGAGGAGGAGGAGAAGGGTGAAGAGAGGAGGAAGAAGAGGAGGAGGGAGGAAGAGGAGGGAGAAGGGAAGGGGGAGGAGGGAGGAGGGAGGAGGAGGAAGAGGAGGAGGGAGGAGGAGGAAGAGGATGGAGGAGGGAAGGGGGAGGAGGGTGAAAGGATGAGGAGGAAGAGGAGGAGGGAGGGGGAGGAAGAGGAGGGAGGAGGGAAGGAGGAAAAGGGAGGAGGAGAAGGAGAAGGAGAAGGAGGAGGAGGAAGGAAGAGAGAAGAGGGAGAAGGGAAGGGGGAGGAGGGAGGAGGAGAAGGAGAAGGAGGAGGAAGAAGAGGGAGGAGGGAAGGGGGGGGGAGGAGGAGAAGGAGAAGGAGGAGGAGGAGGAGGAGGAGGAGGAGGAGGAGGAGGGAGGAGGAGGGAAGGGGGAGGAGGGTGAAGGGAGGAGGAGGAAGAGCAGGAGGAGGAGAAGACTCTCTGCTGCTGATGAACACGGCGTGCGATTCTCTCCGACGTGCACTCTGCTCCGACAGCCTGGGTAGGTGTTCATCCGGGGGTGGGGTGGTGGGGTGAGAAATAATAGGGGAAAGGGTGAGGAGGAGGAAGAGGAGGAGGAGGAGGAGGAGGAGGAGGAGGAGAAGGAGGAGGAAGACGAGGAGGGGGAGGGGGAGGGGGAGGGGGAGGAGGAGGAGGAGAGGAGGAGGAGGAGGAGGGAGGAGGAGGAGGAGAGGAGGAGGAGGAGGAGGAGGAGGAGAAGAGGGAAGAGGAGGAGGCGGGGAGGCGGAGGCGGCGGAGTGAGGAGAGGAGGAGGAGGAGGAGGAGGAGGAGGAGGAGGAGGAGGAGGAGGAGGAGGAGGAGGAGCTGGTGGTGGTGATGATACTTAATGTGGGAGGAATGACAAAGGTGTAGATGGTGGTAGTGATGTTGGTGGTGGTGATGGTGGTGGTAGCTTGGTTTTTAATGGGCAAGGTGGAGATGGTGGTGGTGGTGACGGCGGCAGTTGTGGTGGTGTTGGTGGGGGTGGGGTGGTGGGTAGTGGTTGTGATGGTAATGGTAGTGGTGATGGGTAATGGTATCCGAATGTGTTGAAGATGACAGTGATGGTGGTACTTCTGGTGGTGGCAGTCGTGGCAGGCAATAGGTTAGAAATGCAGTGATGGTAATCGTGATGGAGATGATAGTGGCAATGGGGATGGTAGTGTTGCTGGCGGCGGTGGCGTAGGTGATAGTGTGGTGGATTCAAATTTACGAGTAAGAACAGCAGCAGCAACACGGAGAGAGAACACATCGGCAGGTCAGGGTTTCCATCCCTGTGGTCACTTGTCAGATGAGGAAGTATAGCTTCCTGTCCTAATGTCAGTCATGTTCGACTTACCGTAATCCTTGGATTCTTTGCAGACCCTCCCCCCTCCCCCCTGACACAGAACACGTGGAGGGGCGAGCCGGGCAGACTTCCCTGTGTCGTCATCGCCTCCATGACCCTTCCGTCGCCCATGCAGTGCGCAGGTTGCTGCCAAGAGACTTCCGGTTGTACGACCTTCAACTTTCATCGCCAGACGGGAAGTTGCCAGCTCTGTGCAGCGTCGGCCTCCGCTCTCATCAGCTCAGCGGGCTTCAGGCACTACGAACGGCAGTAACGTCGGCAAAGAGGAGTGAAGCGCTGGGCAGCGTTGCTTAGCCCATTCTGTGAACCCGAGTCACGTGACTCTGGCACAGTTCGCAATGAATGCGTAATAGACTTGACCCTTCGCATTACAGCATTGCGTCCAAAGTATTCGTTCTG
>JAWQFJ010000627.1:25000-42500 GCA_034096865.1 Theodoxus fluviatilis
TTATGTGTGTCTTAAGAAATGTCATGTATACAGCAGATTCGTCTGATCATAAATTAAATTCTCTTCTGCTGACACCGCTTTTCATTACTTAGATCGTGCTTGTAGGGAAGATGGAAAAGCTTGCAGTTTGTTGTTTACCTTGGATTTATTTTATAATTTTGATTTTTACTTTCTAAAAAACAAAGTTTGAGGTCGGCAGGAAAACAAATCGGGTCGATCGAGTTACCATAACCACAACCTTTTCTCTTTTTTGGGGTGGGGGTGGGTGGGGGTGGGGGTGGGGGGCGGGGGGCGGGGGAGCCAAAGGAAATATGTGGTAATGTTAGTAAAGCTCACTTTGTGGACTGAAACAGACCGAAGAGCATTTTTTGTTTATATGCCTAAAATATACAACGATTTCAGGCCGTCTTTCTGAAATGCAGACAAAAATGATTGTTCAGTATGAAACTGGCAAGCGCCGTGATGTGCGCAGGTTCCAAATTGCTACTTACTAAGTTTATCCACATCTACAAAGCCTTGCGACTCGGGGGATTGATAACTGAACTATGCAGTCAGACATTGTCCATGACATTCCCTTGCAATGTCAGTATTCTCCTATGTAATGGACTCGTGACTTTTTCCAACATAAAAAGTACCTGTTCTGCCTCGCTTATTCTACATAGTGTGTGTGTCCTGTGGGAGAATTTCGAACAGAATATGGCGAGAAATGTTTGTAGTCAATCAGTGGCTGGTTCCCTGCGGGTCACCCAGAGCACCACAGAACACCTCAAGACGTCATGACGAGGGCGACAGAAGACTACAGCTTCCTTGGTGCCAAGACTAGGGTCTTCTGGCTTGGGTCTTCTGTTGGAAGAAGTAAGCCTGCAGATGTTTTCCTCTCGTCTGCACCTCCTCCTGCAGTTCCACGTTGGAGTTTCCAGATAGGTCTGTTGCATTCGCCTCTTCGCTTGTTCGACTTTGGGGAAAACTCGATCTCTTTTTTGGTATGTCTCTCACTGTGTGTGTGTATGCGTGTGTATGAGTGTGAGTGTGTGTGAGTATGTATAAGTGTTAGTGTATGTGTGTGTGCGAGTGTGTGTTTGTAAGTGTGTGAGTGCGAGTGTGTGTTTTGCGTGTGTATGTGTGTGCGTTTGTGGTGAGTGTGTGTGTATTTGCGTGTGTTGTTAGAGCGTGCGTGTGTATAGGGTGTGTGTTTATGGTTATTTGAGTGCGTTTGAACGTTTGTGTTTGTGCGTCTTTCTGTATGTTTGTGTCTGTGTGTATATTAGTGTCAATCTGTCCAACTATTTGTGTCTCTTTGCCTCTCTATTGATTTATGTTACAGCATGCTGTATTGTACATATGTTCATGACTCCTTGCTATGGGCTGCTGACCTGCAACAAAACGTGTGAAGTTCTTGCTCTCTCTCTTTCTCTCTCCTCTTCCCATGTGTGCACATGCGCGCAGTCTCAATCTAAAGAGGGGGAAAGGCAAAGTGAAACAAAACCATAAAAAAGTCAATCCAAGTTTACTAAAAAGTTTATTTAGAATGATTCATACATTGAGTAAAAATAATCATTTTTGATTGTGATTATGATATGTAAAACGTACATATAGGGGTTAGAGTGTGTGAATAAAAATTGCGGTTACTAATGAAAATGGTATGTGAAATATACATCGGTAGCATACGATAGTCTTCTCTATTCCTCACGGACATATTTACATATATGGATATAGGTAAAAATTGAATAAAGTTAGCTCATTAAGCTGAGCCAGAAACAATTCTATACACAACACCACCCTTGGAACTCAACAACCACAATTCTCCTTTAATTTAAAAAAAAGTAAAGCAAAGGAAAATCGTACAGGACAGTTACATATTGAAAATTGTCTGTTTTCATCAACTTCTTCCAAAACACCTGAGCAAGATCACAGCATTGACGGACGATTAAGTCAGTCAGTCAAGTAGCAAGAAAGCGAGTGGGAAAGAGCTTTATGCAGTCATTTCTTATTCATGGGAGCTTCTGTCCCTTGTACAAAAATACACAGGACCCAGTGGTAGCCCACGTAGGCTGCCTGAACAGTGAGCAGACAAGAGGACTTTCACCATTCCTCACGGAAAAGAGATTTCCTCAGCATGGGTTGAAACCTGACAGCTTGGCTGGAAATACTGAAGGAACGTGAAAAAGGCAAATATGTAAACCTGCTCAGAGATGGCGAGAGACATTCTCGTTTCGAGGAGGAGAGGCAGAATGTTGATTCAAACTTACGCCCACGGTTACGGATGAGCTGTCAGGGTTAGACGCGACCCGCTTATGCAGGCACGAAAGATGTGGCTTTCGGTACAGTTGGTGTACAGCGAACAAGAGTTGTCTCCCCCCAGTTCAAGCACACGTACTTTAGACGCATTCGCATAACGGAGTAAGGGTGAGTCATCCGTCGTGCAAAATGCTTGAAAGTTTTTCTATTTATGGTGTTATCACTGTATGTATGGCATAAACCGTTCTTGACAGAGATTGATTACCATTTCAACGGCGGAAACACCTTTCAGATGATAACACCTCAAGATTCTTCTTCCAGTAATGTTTAGCCAGGCACTGGTATGCATGGATGGGAGAAGATAAAACAAACTCATTAAGAAAAGAGTTCAACAATGAAAATGAAGGCCTACAATATGAATACTGTCGCTCTATAAGCCAAGAGCCAACACACACACAAAAGATCTCATCGTGCCTAAGGTTAGGGTTGAAAATGGCGTATACGACAGTGAACAGCAAATGAATCTGAGAAGCTCCGGTAAGGCGAAGACGTAATCTCACACCAGACCAATCACGCCAGACACAGAATGAAACACAGCAGGAGGTGTGGCAGAGAGATTGACCTACAATGTACGAATGAAGAACATGTGTATATTCATCTCTAATCAGGCAAAGCCAAAATCATCTATAGATCTACATACCTACGCACAACATCATGAATGACCTTGAAGACATCAAGTGATCCACAACACCAAAAAGGAAGCTTTGAAGCTATGCAAGATTAAAAAAAGAAAAACTATCTAAAGCATAAATGCACTGCAGTGCACATGCCATATATCTACCTGTTGCTGAATACAGACTAGCCCAAGTTACTTCCATGGACACTGTAGTGGACATGCCATAGATCTACCTGTTGCTGAATACGGACTAGCCTATGTTACTTCCATGGACACTGCAGTGGACATGCCATAGATCTACCTGTTGCTGAATACGGACTAGCCTCCGTTACTTCCATGGACACTGCAGTATACATGTCATATATCTACCTGTTGCTGAATACGGACTAGCCCAAGTTACTTCCATGGACACTGCAGTATACATGCCATAGATCTACCTGTTGCTGAATACGGGCTAGCCTACGTTACTTCCATGGACACTGCAGTGGACAGAAAAGCAAAGGCGGCAAACAGCAGAGGAGTCTTCCTGAACAGGGACTGAGCCACGACACCTCATTGCCTCACATTACTGCCTACACAGGCCGAGCCACGACACCTCATTGCCTCACACTACTGCCTACACAGGCCGAGCCACGACACCTCATTGCCTCACACTACTGCCTACACAGGCCGAGCCACTACGCCAAAACCCCGACATTAAAAGAAGATTCACTCATCAGCTTTGCTGGTTGTTAGTTGCCTGTGGTATCGTGACTTCTTTTGCAAAGACAGAAGGTGGGAGAAGAAACACGTTGAATACGAAGACACAGCTGCATGTATTTCTACAACTTCTGACGTAAAGCTAGTCTTGATAGAACAAGACACAGAGACCAAGCCTGATCCACCGTGAAGTATAATACCAGAGATTACAGTTTTTTAATGCCGAAAACAAAACCACTTGTCGTTTCAACGGATATGCCGTGTTACAGGAAGGCACAAAAATACACACAACCAATTATGTACAACCCCAGGGGCCTTTGTTACAATTCATTCATTAAAAACTATATCAAGGCCGCACAACATGATCTTAAAACAAACTGTCATTGCACCAACCAAACCATACTTGTGGATTATGCTTATTTTAAATGACCTCATACGATAAAAAGGCACCACTTCTATTGTACGGGACGTCAAGTCATAACTTCCCGACAAACAGATGAGACTTCTCATGCCTCACATCTTCTACTGCATGTAACGTTTATGTCACCTCTCGCCAAATATCCAACAATGAAACTACTTATTAAGCCTAATGATTTCTACCTGTGTGCAGCAATCAATCTACAAGCCCCAGCTAGCACTAATGACTCTACTCATGATCGCTTACTAGTGACTATGTCATGGAAAACTTGCCGGCAACTTGGAGTGGCAGGTGCCACATGTTCAGCAGATAGCCACAGACACAGCTCTGGTTAACACTTGTCTCAGAAGAAGAGATGGATATGTACACATCCTGACAAACCATCACCACCACCACTTTCTCCGTCTTCTCTCTTTAACCTTTCCTACCATCATCTCCTCCCATAGTCTCTTTCTTCAATCTCCTCAACTCCTTTTCAATGAATTGTCACCTCCTGCACCTCCGGCCCCCGCCTGAGAGAACGTGAAGCTAAAGAACTAGTCAAAGCAGTGGCATCATTCTACTGTTTTCAGTGTCTGAAGGGGCAGGATGCTGGGTACAGAGTCATGAGACTGGAGCACCAGAAACATCTCTTGAGTGTCTGCCTCTGCGAAGTGCTGTCTGGGAACTGCCACAGACATTCAGACAAGCGGTGTTGATGACGTCATGAACAGTGTTGAAAGTCATAATTATTGTGGTGGTGACGCTACAGGTGTTATCAACATCAAGAGACGCAATACTGACTACACTATGAAACTGACAATTCCCGCACCGACTTGATAATGTGTGATAGCAAGACTTTTCATTTACACATACACGTGCGCACACGCATGCATGCATGCACGCACGCACACACACACACAAAAGCAGTGAAATGGATGGTTGCTCCTGTACTATTTACACACCAACTAAGCATATCTCATTCTGCAGCTTGAAAATGTTAACATCCTCTCCAGTGAATCATTGGAACTCGAGGTTGGGGGGAAAAATTGAGCAATTTACTTCTGTATGTTTACAGATGCTTTCCCAGCAAAACACCAATCAGTCAGAAATGGATTTCAGTCAGGATGACTCCACACAACACCTGGCCACGGGTGGAATGGTCACCCCCTGGTCTTTGTGGCTGGCACCCATAGAAAGAGAAAAAAGTGTCATGAATCTTCTGCGTCCACTCACAGACAAATGGCAGAAGTCCCTGTAGACATGAAAAATAGCAGGGACGCAAGGAGTGGTGACCGTTCAGTCACAGATAAGGACCGAAAATGTCTACCTTGAATAAAGCGGCGTCTCTCTCTCTCTCTCTCTGCAACAGCGATATTTACATGCAGTGGCATACAACATGGCGTTCTCAAACTCCCAACTCTCCATGATTTCACTTTCAATCATTCATCATGGCGTTATGATAAAACTCTGAGCACGAGCGGTGTCTCTGCCTTTGCAGTATCGATGGCACCGATGAAAAGTCATCGACGCAATCCGCCCTTCACAGGGGGAAATTGCATGCTAGTGGAACAACTGTACAAGAATGTTATGCGAATGGGATGGATGCTCCTGCAGTTGCTATCAGTTGAAAAGAGACGAGTCCCTAGGGACTCGTTCTTGTCCAGTTGTGCAAGGATGGTGTCATAAGTACTCACAGTTCACTCACCTCCAGGTTGCAAGATCATAAACTTGCAGCAATCGTGCATCCCTGGTAGTGCCATGTCGCAGGACAGAGAAGAGCTGCACGAAGAAGCCACAAGCAAGACAAACCGACTGGGCAACAAAGAGGTGAATGTGAACTCCATCAGTCATAGACTGAAGTTGGTCTCGTCTATGCTCAGTTTAAAAAAATTCCAAACAGCGTAAATCAATCACCCACCTACCCACCCACTTACCCCACCCAGTCACCCCACCTGACACCAACCCCATAAACCCACTTATTATAGAGAACACACTATCACACGCAAACCTTACTCAAATAAAAAGGTGACAACCATTGGAAAAGTGACAGGCGTGTTGGAGGACGGAGAGACGGGTTTACTGTCTGCATAATCAATTGATTTGAAGAACGTCCCACAGTTCGTAGGAAGCAAACAACATCACAGACCTGGGCTCTTTCCAACAAGTTAACTCCTGTGGAAAAAAAGGCAGAGGGGATTGCTCCCATCATTTCAAAGGAATGGGTTACAAATATTCTTTGCTGCAAATTTGTATTTAAAAAACAAACTGCACTTTTACACAAGGCAGAGATAGAGGTAAAAACGTACATGGAACGATTTCAAAACTGCCACCACAAGTGATCCAATCTTTGGCGGGTGTTAGAAAATGGACAGCGAAGGGCACACTCCAAAAAATGCAGCAGTAGCAATGGGTGACGTTTTCTGCGTCACGGCCACAACTCGGAATACACATCAGCACTCGTGTTTCCTGTGCAGCTGTGGAACACTGTGTTCCTTCAACTTCTACACACTCCTGTTCTGACTAAAATAGGTAAATAATAAGTTCATTTTTACATGGTTCATCGAGTTCTCTCAGGGTATTGTGGTTTTTAAACTCCCCCTCATGGTCAAAATATACTAAAAGACAAGGGTAAAAATTTGCATGAAACTAGACGATTTTTTTCTCTTTTTCTTTCAAGTGACACTTCTCCAGTCAGCTGTTCCTTGCTTATGGGTTTTCAATAAAATCACAAACGCTATTTCATGTACAACTATACACAAGAACCTCTCTCTTGCAGTTGATGGCATCATGTCAGTAAGACATGAAATATAGATACATGTATTCTGCAAAAGCCGCCTGAGCAACAAATGCAAAGAGGTTAAATGGTAAATAAGACAAGTATACATACAGGTACAAGCAGGCAGGAAAATACACGCTCTCTATAGCTCTAAGAAAACAAAAATCTTCATTAAAGCAACTTAAGCTTCAACTGAATACAAATCAAAAGGTTTTATGGAAAATTTTCTTTCTTAAATCTAAGAGTACAGCTTATTATAATAGACAAAAACATCATTATCCCTCTCTCTCTCTCCTTCCTACACTACTTCAGATGATGACATAAATCAAGAAATTGTCGCATCAGAATTTAGAAGCCTTTAATGAACAGCATGGCTTGGAGTGAATTACCAGTGCCACGCCACAATGCAGCTCTAAACCCCAGCACTAGCCACGCCCGCTGACAATGGTTACACCCACTAACAGTAGCCATGTCCGTCAAAGGTAGCCACGCCCACTAGCCAAGGCCACGCCCACTAGCCAAGGCCACGCCCACTAACTCTAGTCACACCCACTAGCCGTGGCCACATCTCCTCCTCTTGCTCCTGCTGACAGATGGCTTTCCCCTCCCAAGCGAGTGGCCGACACCTCTGGAAACACGCTCACACGGAGGAGCCGATGGCCTCAGGAGGGACGTAGGCGCGGTTGTCCGTGCCGTCATCATCAAAGCTGTGGTCGTACGCATTGGACTCTGGGTAGGGGGCCTCGTCAGGCTGGTAGTGGTCACGGCTGTGACGGTCGTAGTCACGGTCACGAGGGCGGCGTCCATCCTCGGGGTAGCCGTCGTGGGGGTCACGGCGTGACCTCCCGTGACGATCCTGGTCACGGCCCTTGCCGTTACCGTCCATGGCCTGGTTCTCCACTCCGTGCTGCAAGAGCAGAGCAGAGGGGAATCAGCACCCTGACTTGGACAGCGCTCGCCTACCCCACCCCCCGTACCCACCCCTAGCTTAGCTATTGGAGGGGCTTCAACTGATTGGCGATGGGGGTGAGGTAGTGGAGTAGGGGAGGGAGAGCACATCAAGAGGCTTCGGCCTACATGTATGTTACCTTCCCCCCCCCCCCCCCCTTAAATTATCTAGATGTCTAGAATATTCTATCTGTACATATGTCTTTGTAGTCATGTTTAATTCCATACTTGATTTTTGTTTCTCTGGTACACTATATATACACATTTTAGTATGTTTGAGAGAATGTATAATTCTTGCTAAAATTAGTCACTCCCCCCCCCCCCCCCCCCCATTTTTGCCTTAAGGGCTGAATGTAAAAAAAGGCACTACTGCCTAATTTACTACTTGTAAAATAAAGTTCGTTTGTTCTCTCTCTCTCTCTCTCTCTCTCTCTCTCGTTCGTAAGAAAGCAGCTGGGTTTATCATTAGTCAAATCAACGCAAAGCGCAAAGAACAAGCCGCTCCTAGTTGCAGGAGCCACTACAAGTTGTCGATGTGGAGTTGCTTCCCCCTTCTTGCGGAGTGTCAGCTAGAACAATTCATGCTCTATAAATTTCTACCCAGCAGCATCCAGTCTAAAATCACCCCCGACCACCTCATCCTCCAAAAATGTGACTCTCCCGCAGCAGTAGCTACGCTGGGGGTCTAGAGCTACCTGTGCCCTCGCACTCGTGTCAAGGCTCCACGTGACCGTGGAGAATTTTTTTTCCAATGCAAGGTACACATTAATGGAGGATCCGGTTTCATCAGGCAGGGAAAGCGATTCAAGCCCAACCACCACCACTGTCACCTCAAGCTTGGTCAATTAGCATCAAGGGATGTGGGTTAGTTTAAAAAAAAAGTGGTGTTAGTTCATTGAAGAAAAAAGAACACAAAAGTTATTTGGTATTCTGAAAAACAACAACAACAACAACACAGACTACATGATTAAGCACGCACAGAACGACTGTCACGAGTCAGGCCAAACGAAGACATGGCACAAAGCTACGCAGCTCTCAAAACTCTTGCTGCTGACCAGAAAACACTCGATTCGTGGGGATGGTACGTCACCAAGCTGCAATCGAATGTACGTGCATGAGGGATGTAGTGATGGGGGGGGGGGGGGGGGGGTTACTGAAGCCTGGGGTGTTGGTTATGCTTGATGACTACTAGTATGCAGAGCAATGAAATGCTGCAGCCTGCATGCTCCGAGATGGGAAGGTTGACCGACTGACTGACTGACTGCAGACATCACAGAGCGCTAAATACCCGAGAGTTGGGACGCTCATCCTTGTCCTTGTTCTTCATGCTGCGTCGCTGGAAGAGCTGGTTGCTCTGCAGTCCCGACAGGACGCTCTTTGTCTTTTGTTTCTTTTGCTGCTCTTCCTCCAGCTCCTTCTTCTTTCTAGGGTCTATTATTACAGGAGGATCATCGTCAGTTGTCGTCTCCATTGCATCAAGTGCCTCGTTGTCCAGAGCATACTGGAACAGAGGAGAGAAATCAACTTCCGACATCCGCTACACCTCTTCTGCTCCGTTCAGTCAGGGGGTCCTTGATGGAGAGTTATGATGACGACCAACGGGTCTTGTGGTTCAACGCTAGGGCAGAGTGTTATCTCACTAGGCCTGCCTGCCTGCCTGAAACTAGAAAAGCTTCAAGCCAAATCATCTCTGCAGAAGCCAGGTCTGCTTGTTGCTTGCACCCAAGACCACGCCACCGCAGGCTGGCTGAAACATACGGTTGCAAGGACGGGCAGCTTGTGAGGGTTTTGTGGAGTAAGTACTGTGGGATCCAAGCCCACCTACTGTTGGATTTCTCAGCAGTCCACAGAAGTCTGATTTGGGGAAAGCTTTCTGGTTTCGATTGATTCATACTGAAGCACCTTTCGGTGTCACTCCTGTTAAAACCTTTTGAAGGTCAGAGTGTTACATGTTATCTCATGGAAGGGAACAGCACACTCCCGATTAATCTTGGACCTGAATTAGAAACCGAGTTGTGTTTGTATCACAAGTCGCCTTGGTCACTGTGGCATAGGAAGTGAGCACCGTGTCCAAACGCCTCTCTCTCTCTCTCTCTCTCTCTCTCTGTCTCGGTAATTTTGTTAACGTTCGTCATTGTGCACTAAAGTCAGGTATATTGTACACTCGGGTTCATGTAAAATTACATGCTTAACATGCCTCCATTATGTTCAAGTCTGAAATAAGAAACGTTTGGATGTTCTTTTATTAAAAGGTAGAATTATGAATAAAACCTTGTGCTTTTTACATTCTTCAACAAGGTTTGCATGGAATATGGGAAGATAACAGGTTGTCCGGTAATTGTCAACAGGACATTATCAGATCAAAACATATGTGTGACCTTCCAGCATGCTTATCAGTCCTGTCACCTTGAAGTGATTTTCACTTTTTTACATATCCTCAGCATATTTCTTTCTGCTCTGTTGAATAGTGAAAACTATTTGACAATACAAAAACTGGTTGTTGAGGTATAATAACTTAAATATGGTACCACCCAAACTCTGCTATGAGCAAACGAGTTTTGAAAATAGCTCATGTTCAGATGCTAGAACAATACAATAACATGGGTTTGATTTCAGGCATATTTGAGATACTTAAGGGTAAATTCTGCACTTTTTGTGAGAAAGTGTGGACAATTTGTTGCAGATGCAATGTAAACTGAAATTCCAAAGTGGTCAACCCATTACCTCCACAGTAATTTTAGCCTATGGCACAAAACAGCCTAGAGTTGACTTCCAACTGTTTAAATGCTGGAGGGTTACATATTTACACCATCAACAAATGGGAATCCATACAGCTGAAAAATAACCTTTAATGATATACAAACAATAAAATAAAACAACACAACAGCATATTAGGTAGAAATGAAGAACCTGTACTCACAAGCTTGAGACAAGCATTGCTAGTATTGGTAGTAAAGAAAAAGAAAGAGAGAAAAAAAGAATGACAGCTGTACAAAAACAGAACAAGCCCCACACCCATCACATTGTTCAAAGGCACAGTTTAAACAGAATTGAGTATAAAAAGGTGCAGACTGCATTCATGCAAGTATTTTCTTTCCCAAACAAACAGTGGCAAACAAACAAGCAAATAATCAATACAAGCTAAAAGTTCTTATTCCAAAGGCATAAAAAATGTGTCCTTCCATTTGATTACTTCCCATCCCAAATCATATGACTATTGGTGGGAAAGTGACTGCATATTCTCACACTTGATTATTAAACTTGCACGCACAACACACACACACACACACACACACACACACACACACACACACACACACACACACACACACACACACATACACACAAATGCAGTTGATAAGTACACAAATGACAGACATGAAAATTGCAACTTTAAAAAATCCAATAATATCACAAATATATTTGCTCAGCATCCTTTTTCAGGTCAATGCTGTTCCTATCAGAGTCCTTTCTTACACGAATGTACCACAATGCAGTGAGAATAATCAGTTGGTTTTCTCGATACAGAAGTCATGACTTCATAGGACTGAAGACAAGAGTGCAGGAGTTGGGGGACCAAAAAGGGAAGAAGGAACGAATGAATGGATGAATGAATTAATGGAGTTTTTCAGCCTATCAGCCTTTAAAAGCTGTGTAGGTCCATTGAAGATGACAACCTTCTAACCTGGACAGAGTAATTCAAGTCTCAATTTTTCTAGACTAATGTCACTAAAGCATTAAGAACAAAGTTGTGGTTATGGTAACATAGCCAGAGAAAATGGGGTGGGTAGGTCAGAATGAAGTAAAAAAGGCCAGATTGAACATAAATCCCTATTTAACTCCTCTTGCTGAAAAAACTGATATTATAAAATACTTAAATAGTGGATTCCCTGTGTGTTCATGAGACTAGGAAGATGGTGCAGCATACAAGTTGCTGATTACCATGATTTCTTCCTTTTTTTTTCTTTTTTTGTATGATGGAAAACAGTTTAGGGTCAGCAGAGAAATATAGGGTTGGTTGGGTTACCATAACCACAACTTTTTTTTCTTTAGCCTAATATCCCATTGCATAGTGCACAAGGAGATATGGTGAGTCTATTCTTATCCCAAGTTGATAGAAAGTTGGGTAGGGAGGCGGGGAGGGGGGTGGGAAGGGGGCTGGGGAGGGGGGTGGGAAGGGGGATGGGGAGGGGGGTGGGGAGGGGGGTGGGTAGGGGGAGGGGGGCTTGCAAAAAGAACAGGAAGTGGAAGGAGAGAAGGAGGAGCAGCTGGAATGGAGGAGAAGAGGAGGCAGGACCAAAAGAAAAGTAGCAGGAGTTGTGGACAGATTCCTTTCCACAGATGAATTTGATCTGTTGGACCGATTTCACAAACTCCCCAACACTGACAACAATGATATCCTCTCTTTCAACACTGCACTATTCGAACACCCCACTCTCTCCTGGCAAGAAAAGTCTGAAGTAGCAACGACATCTCTCACACTGTAGCTATATCAAAGGCAGCAGAAGCAACACACATGATTTGTCATCTACCACTGTTCCACACTGGCCTGTTCGCCACAGAGGATGAGCAACAGCATGGCTATCCTAGAGGACAGGATCTGCTGGCTAGCCATGAAGAAATGTAGAATGTAGAGGATGTGTTGCAGGTAAGATGGTACTGAAGCATTTGATTACTCATCAGCCCTAACTCGAGAGCTCCAGACAGTTGTCCCACTCACAGTTCATTCATCAAACAGAAAAGCAATAAATCACACTCGCAAGAAGTGTAAGTCTATCTACACAAAAAAGTGCCATTTGCTCAGATTCAAAGCACCGTGAGGTATGTCATGATTTTGATTGAGATACATTTCATTGAAAGGCAGCGCTGAAAAGGCTCTTTCCTACAGCATGGCAGTTTCATGCAGTTAACGCCTGTGAAAGAGTCCGCCACTTCCCATGAGAGATTCTAACTTGATAAAGGAATGCAGAATACCAACTTGTCACCTTTAGCTCTACAAAGGCTGAAAGGCCCCCAGCCTGTCTATAGACCTACTTCGCAACCAGTACCACTCCACAAAAGAATACCCTCCTAATCCACACATTTCATCAGCTATGACCTTTGAACAAGACGATACCTACATTTTCCTTACATCAACCTAATCAAGGATGAAAATCAACTGGCAAGATTTTCTAGAGTGGGCAAGATACAAGAGACATTCACTCCTGTCAAAAAGCCAATATCACTGTGAGCAGTCAGTGGAGAACTGAAAGGTCTCAAGCCGGACTGCATGTACGGAAAGGCAGGATAAAATAAAATATGGTTTGACCAACAAGCAGAAATAACAGCTGATGAGGAAGGCATTGAGCAGCTCCAGCCACATGTCACTCTAGCAAAAAACATGGACTGTGCATGGTACCAAGGAACATTAAATCGCACTTCAGACTGCATTGGATCAAAGAACAAATGCAGGAACAAGAAAGACGAGTAGATAAAAGGATCCTATGAAGAATCAAAGAGTACATGTAGAATCAAGGAATGTATGTAGAATCAAAGAATGTATGTAGAATCAAGGGATGTATGTAGAATCAAGGGATGTATGTAGGGTCCTGGGATGTATGTAGGATTCTGGGATGTATGTAGCGCCATGAAAGAATCCTGGGATGTATGTAGTGTCCTGGGATGTATGTAGTATTCTGGGATGTATGTAGTATTCTGGGATGTATGTAGTGTCCTGGGATGTATGTAGTGTCCTGGGATGTATGTAGGGTCCTGGGATGTATGTAGTGTCCTGGGATGTATGTAGTATTCTGGGATGTATGTAGGGTCCTGGGATGTATGTAGGGTCCTGGGATGTATGTAGTGTCCTGGGATGTATGTAGGGTCCTGGGATGTATGTAGTGTCCTGGGATGTATGTAGTATTCTGGGATGTATGTAGGGTCCTGGGATGTATGTAGGGTCCTGGGATGTATGTAGGGTCCTGGGATGTATGTAGGGTCCTGGGATGTATGTAGGGTCCTGGGATGTATGTAGGGTCCTGGGATGTATGTAGTGTCCTGGGATGTATGTAGTATTCTGGGATGTATGTAGTGTCCTGGGATGTATGTAGTGTCCTGGGATGTATGTAGTGTCCTGGGATGTATGTAGGGTCCTGGGATGTATGTAGTGTCCTGGGATGTATGTAGTGTCCTGGGATGTATGTAGGGTCCTGGGATGTATGTAGGGTCCTGGGATGTATGTAGTGTCCTGGGATGTATGTAGAGTCCTGGGATGTATGTAGGGCCAAGAACTCCATGTAGAATCAAAGACTGTATGCAGGATCAAGATATGTACATGGGATCAAGGAATGTGTGTGGGGTTAGGGTCTCAAAAATCCAAGACTTTATGTAGGATCAAGAAATGTACAGAGGATCAAGGAATGTGTGTGTGGCCAAGGACTCAAGAATCAAAGACTGTATGTAGGATAAAAATATGTACATAGGATCAAGGAATGTTTGTAGGATCAAGCATTGCATGTGGGATCAAGGACAAAGGGACATTCATGCCCCATAATGCAATAATCTCTGGCCTAGCCATTTTCCCCATACCAACGCATGCTATGTGCTGGCTTTTGCCAAACTCCATGTTCTAAACGTAGCAACTGTGCAAGGAACAACGGGCAGTTCTGTCCCCAAATTGTCACATGACCTCCTGGTTTAGAACAGGTCAAAAGGAGGGAAACACGGGATAGACCAGCTAGGGTTTGGCCGACGGCTAGGTCATTATGGCAAAAGCAGCAAGGGGTCAAGATGAGCAACAGGGGGGTGCATCACATGCTCACCAAGATGGCCGAGACAAGCACCATCCCTCAAACAATGTATCGCTAATCTCACAGGGGTGGGTAGGCGAGGTGAGGAGTGCATAGACAAACCATCCCTGTATTATTCCATTGAATGCCTTGAAAGCTTGCAGACAGCACAGGGGACTCAACAAGCTAACCTCCTACACAAATCACCGTTCTACAGATGAGGCAGGGACTGGATGTTCCTAACACAGAGCCCAAACACTGCTGAGGACAGACAGGCGAAAGTCCCAGATTTCAGGCAGGGGAGCATATTCTGGTACCTCCCAGTGAGGTGTGGCAAGGCATGAATGTAGGTTGTAGCTGTCGCACCTCTCCATGTAAGGCACAGACGGAGAAGCAACGATGTTCAAGGCCCAATGCCATGCAGTCATCTGGTGTCTCAAGCAGCTAACCCCCCAAAAATGCAATCATACAAAAATATCTGAAATAGTAGTCTCTGCAGAAGTTTGCCAGCCAAAAATATATTGAATTCTGAAGTATTTCTGACTAGACAGTATGCAATGTGTCAATGACCATGGCACCCATGCGCTTGTGTGTTGTTTGAGTGAAAGACACATGTGGAAAACTCAACGTTGCACATTACACAACCAGCACTGAAAGGTTCATCTGAAATGATCAGGGTGCCCATGATATGATGCGCACATGAACGATATGGATCGATTTACTGCTTGGTGACAAAGACACTCCTCCACTTCATGATAACAAAATGACACTCTTCTGCTGAGGAAACCTCCTCATTACTAGCTCTCTCTGTATGATGAGCTGCAACTCTTTAACATCATTTCTGAATACTATATCTATTTACATATCAACACGGTAAAGCTCTAAATGGAACGTTAAATATCTTCCCTGGGTAATCACAAGTAAAAACATATTTCTATTCTACCAAATCTCCACACCATCTTGAATTCTTTCTTTATGGCTTTGCATCTGACACCAGCAAGACAGATGCTGTGGTACAAGTCTGGTGGTAGCCCCAACAAAGGCAAGTCCTGTGAATGAGAGACTTTCAGACACAGGGCATGCCAGCCTGAAATCCACGCTGAGCTCTCGTGTCCACAGTCATCTTAGATTTTCCTTCTCGGTCACCAACCCCTGGGAGCTGACACAAGCACAAAGTCAGTTCCACTGAGCTTGGGTCAGTTCTTGACCATGTGAATTTTTGTAGAGGCTGATGGACGACAGATCCCACATGATTGCGGGAACCTAGAGCTCCATCCATGAGAGAGGTTTCTGGTAGGTCAAATGAGCTAAGGACCCTCCATTGGTTTGAGAATTTCATAAGAAAATCTGGGGTTCATCCTGATGGAGTAAAGGGAATATGAGGGAACTGCAGGGGATTCAGGAAGGTCCAGTCCATCAGAAATTCAAAAGGGGTCAGTCAGTTGGGGATTCAGGAGGGACCAGTCAGTCAGGGATTCTGGAGGGACCAGTCAGTCAGGGATTCAAAAGGAACCAGTCAGTCAAGGATTCAAATCTGGGGTTCATCCTGATGGAGTAAAGGGAATATGAGGGAACTGCAGGGGATTCAGGAAGGTCCAGTCCATCAGAAATTCAAAAGGGGTCAGTCAGTTGGGGATTCAGGAGGGACCAGTCAGTCAGGGATTCTGGAGGGACCAGTCAGTCAGGGATTCAGGAGGGACCAGTCAGTCAGGGATTCAAAAGGGACCAGTCAGTCAGGGATTCAGGAGGGACCAGTCAGTCAGGGATTCAAAAGGGACCAGTCAGTCAGGGATTCTGGAGGAGCCAGTCAGTCAAGGATTCTGGAGGGACCAGTCAGTCAGGGATTCTGGAGGGACCAGTCAGTCAGGGATTCTGGAGGGACCAGTCAGTCAGGGATTCTGGAGGGACCAGTCAGTCAGGGATTCAAAAGGGACCAGTCAGGGATTCTGGAGGAGCCAGTCAGTCAGGGATTCAGGAGGGACCAGTCAGTCAGGGATTCAGGAGGGACCAGTCAGTCAGGGATTCAGGAGGGACCAGTCAGTCAGGGATTCTGGAGGAGCCAGTCAGTCAGGGATTCAGACGGAACCAGTCAGTCAAGGATTCAAAAGGAACCAGTCAGTCAAGGATTCAAATCTGGGGTTCATCCTGATGGAGTAAAGGGAATATGAGGGAACTGCAGGGGATTCAGGAAGGTCCAGTCCATCAGAAATTCAAAAGGGGTCAGTCAGTTGGGGATTCAGGAGGGACCAGTCAGTCAGGGATTCAAAAGGAACCAGTCAGTCAAGGATTCAGGAGGAACCAGTCAGTCAGGGATTCAGGAGGAACCAGTCAGTCAGGGATTCAGGAGGAACTAGTCAGCCAGAGATTCAAGAGAAACCAGTCAGTCAGAGATTCAGGAGGGGTCAGTCAGTCAAGGATTCAGGAGGAACCAGTCAGTCAGGGATTCAGGAGGACCGGTCAGTCAAGGATTCAGGAGGGACCGGTCAGTCAAGGATTCAAAAGGAACCAGTCAGTCAGGAATTCAGGAGGGACCAGTCAGTCAAGGATTCAGGAGGGACCAGTCAGTCAGGGATTCAAAAGGGACCAGTCAGTCAGGGATTCTGGAGGAGCCAGTCAGTCAGGGATTCAGATGGAACCAGTCAGTCAAGGATTCAAAAGGGACCAGTCAGTCAGGGATTCAGGAGGAACCAGTCAGTCAGGGATTCAGGAGGAACCAGTCAGTCAGGGATTCAGGAGGAACTAGTCAGCCAGAGATTCAAGAGAAACCAGTCAGTCAGAGATTCAGGAGGGGTCAGTCAGTCAAGGATTCAGGAGGAACCAGTCAGTCAGGGATTCAGGAGGGACCGGTCAGTCAAGGATTCAGGAGGGACCGGTCAGTCAAGGATTCAGGAGGAACCAGTCAGTCAGGGATTCAGGAGGGACCAGTCAGTCAAGGATTCAGGAGGGACCTGTCAGTCAAAAATTCAAAAGGGAACCAGTCAGTCAGGAATTGGAAA
>JAWQFJ010000627.1:47500-58902 GCA_034096865.1 Theodoxus fluviatilis
CCTTGACCTTGAAGCAAGGTCAAGTCACCATGTATGGTTTTAGAGGCCTTGTCATCATACACCATTATGCCACATTTGGTGTTGATATACTTCATAGTGTCCGAGAAAAATCCGTTTAAGTTTTTTACGCCCGGACGGACGGACGGACGGACGACCTGGGTGAGTACATAGACTCACTATTCACACACATGATCCAAGAGAAAAAAATGCTGTCAAAATGGCAAAGTTTTATAAACCAAGCTTGTCAACAGGATTCGCACAGAGTTGGAAAAATCAAATTCCAGACTTTTTCCTTAACTTTTCCCATACATCCCAGAGAGTTTTCCAGATGTACAATAACTACAATCCAAAGGCAGAGGGAAGACACAGGTGAAAGTCAAATGGAGAAAATGGCGCGCGAGAAGTGTGACAACCCAGAAACAGCTAAAACTGCATGCTGCATGTTTTGCATCTTTACAAAACTATGCAACTCTGCTTAATTACCTCCCCTAACGCACTCGACGACGACGACAACATGGCGGTGGCTTCGGCAAATGTTCAGACGCGATCGCAATTTGGAAAATACAAACCACTTAAAAGATAAATACTGTTCAAGACTTTCTCAAGACTGATTCTGCATTTTCAAGACATTTTCCAGCCTTTTTCCACAAGGACAAAAAACTTGCGATTTTCCAGACTTTTTTAAGTCTTAAATTTAATTTTTCTGTTTCACGACTTTTTCAAGACTTTCCAGACTCTGTGCGAACACCGTGTCAAAGTTACCAAGAACAACCAGATGGAAAATGCCACTCACAGTCATTACCCTTGTCGCGCTTCTTCTTGATGACAAAGAAGAAGACGAGGACGACAACGATGGCAATGGCGGCTAGAACACCAAGGACGATGCCCACGATCATGCCCGTGCTGCCCTGTGCTGGTCTGAAAATGAAATAAAACATTATCTAGATTTTAAATTAAGGTAAAAGCGTTGGTTTTTAAGCTGCCACTTGTTAGCCCAAATCTGGATCTCAAAATGTTTATGTTCCAAAAAATGAGGAAGAGAGGGGAGTGGTGTTGTTCTATCCACAATCCTCTTGCTTGTGGATCCCGTCCCTTGCGTGGCACTCGGGCTGTCCCCAAACTAGACAACAGTTTCAATGATGCCTTGGTATAACCTCTTTATTCCAGACAGGAGAATTCATGGCCCCAGACACTTATCACTCTATGACCTTAATTGTCCACTGGGGGTCCCTGGGGTGGGGGAAGGCAGAAGTTTGCCAGCTTGTCAGATCTTAGCCCCCCCAATGCTCCAACCCTCTGGCTGCAGGAGGTAAGGGGAGAGGGGGGACTGGGGATGCACTAGAGTGGGTAGAGAGCAAGCTATGAGTATGAGAGAGATAAGAGAGACAGAGACCGAATCCTGGACATTGTTCACGTTATTTACCCTCCGTCTGAGATGTGTGAATAATGCTTCTGCCAATACCAAGGCATCTCATGAGAACAAAGGGGGGCCAGAACATTTTAAAAGAAACCTTGGTTGTTCCACTAATCAGTCACCATATCAGGGAAGTGATTCATGCTGACTGCACTGAGACATGTGGAGTAGGGGCGGGGGCGGGGGTGGGGGTGGGGGTGGGGGGTAGAACAAAGGAGAGTCGGAACATTCTGGCAAGTTCCTTGACTATGAACAAACACCTCACAACACTTACCCTCTACCCCTACCCCCACTGGACTATTTGATCAATCCTTTACTAGCCCCTGACCGTGACCTTAGCAACAAATAAGGCAACAAGGTAATGGTCGCCTTGCTTAGCCTGCCTAGTTGGCAAATAATTTCTCATGAACCAGGCTAAGGCCAATCATCAATGGGCAAGGTGCAAGTCCGAGAGAACACGGTTGTGTCCTGGTGCGCTACTTGTGCCACTGCGCACATTTTTAATGGTGACTTTCTTCCATTCACCAAAGGCAGCCATTTTGGATCTACACAAGTAACATGCATGGTGGACTATCGATCGGCTCAATGGCATCACAAGATCCTATGCACTGAACATAGTCTTTGACAACACATATGTTCATATGATGCTAGCTATGCATCTGCATAATTTTCCTTGTTGTACGGGGAAGATAACTAGACTTAATTTCATGGCTTTAGTACTTTTTAAAATACAGATTTTCAAATAATGTCTATTTTTCATGCAATTCCAGGGATAAGATGCCCTAAAAACACTTCATCTTGTATGTATTAATCTCACTCCCACGCCAAAATTTGCAGCATCAACTACAGTCCCAGCTTCTGAGCCTTTCGACCCTAACCACCTCCAAAGAACCAAACCAAACCCATGAACACTGAAGTCGATGTTTCACTGTCTTTGCCAGACAATGTCCCCTCCCCGACGTACACACTCCCTCTAGCTGTCAGCCACACATCCCTCCTAGTCCCGTCCCGCGTCCCATCTATGGCGCCATCTAGGCTTCTCAGGGATGACGCAGACTGTGCAAGCACAGCAGAATGAATAAAGGAGTAATTTTTAATGAACGAAGATTTACATACAGCCCATCGGTTTTTGTAGGCTATATCAGTATATGAGGCCACTGATAACAAAATCACTGCAGCAGCCTCGATTTCCCTTATGATCCACCTTTTACTAGTTGTGGAGAGTTTATTCTTACCCCCCAACCCACAGGTGGATGAGCACTGCAGTAAGACTCACCAGCACCACCATTACCTGTGCTTCCTGCTGGAGTTGGAGAGCTGGAATCTGCAACAGCAATGTGAAAAAACTCAATGATGTGACACCATCCCTTCCACAAGACTTGCAAAGAGGCATCACATTGGGCGTAGCCACCCACTTCACATCAAACTCACAACACCTCGGGAAACTGTCACACAGACTAGGCCAAATCAGAAATAAATAATGAATATCAAAAGGTGTATTTCTGCTTTTCTGAGTGGCCCTACATTTTCCATGCCCCTAAAAATTGTTTGGACTTACACACATGTATATATGAACACGCACACACACACGCACTCACGCACACACAGAGTGGCTGTTTATGCATTCATGTTAAAAAATAGAATTTTTCAAAACCCATCTACGTTATTTTTCTTATCATGAAACCTTAAACATGTCCCACCACCCCTGTAGAAACTTCAGATGGAAGACGGCCTTTTATGAATCAAACAGGAAAACTAGGTGGGTCTTTCTTCACCCCACACCCATGGGATATATATGGGTAGATGGATGCATGGATGGATGGATGGATGAACAGATGGATGGATTTATGAACAGATGGATGGATGAACAGATGGATGGATGGATGGACTGAACCCTCCGTGTCTTGGGGGTGAGAACAGACCCACCGCATTTCCTTACACAATTAGGGAAATCATGACTTGACGTGCCCACTCCAAGTAGTTTCATTGATTCATTGATCAATGGCCTTACATAGCCAATGAAGGTCGAAAGGCGGTAAAACTTCAATCAGTCAGTCAGTCAGTCAGTCAGTCAGTCAGTCAGTCAGTCAGTCACTCAGTCAGTCAGTCAGTCAGTTACTGAGTCAGTCAGTCAGTCAGGCCAGCCAGCAGGCAGGCAGGCAGGCAGGCAGACTGGCAGGCTGGCAGGCAGGCAATTAGGGATGGACAAACTCTCCCATCCAATAGAGATCATATTACTAACTTGCATAGTATGAGAGTAAAAACACCAACAATTACAAACAAAAGCTAACAAAGTAAACATCTGAAATTCTCTTCAGAGTAGAGCAGCCACAGGGGTTAACTTTCCATCTCTGATGCCACTTAATTTAAAACAATTTCATTTTTAAAGTGGCAAAACAGCTACTTTGAACAATAGATAACCTCGTCGACAGATATTCATGAAACATACCTCTGACTTGGAAGGTGAAGTTTCCCGAGTGTAGACTGTCTCTGAAGTAGCACCTGTACATGCGGTTGTCATCCTCCATCCGCACTTGAAACGTCAGCGTAGATCTTCCAGTCATCTGGCACAGACTGGATGAAGTAGGAGTCTCATCCACTGGTGTCAGGCCAGGCCGAAGTGAAGTCCAGGTGGAACCAAAGGTGTCGTCTCTCGTCTCCCACATCCAGTTGCCAACTACAGGTTTGCCCACGTTGCCAGAGCACATCAGCTCCACGGTTTCATTGAAGTTGTAGGTGAACATGGTGGGTCTGGCCACCATCACGATGTTATTGGGGTCACCTGCCACAGATCACCATGGCATTATGTCAAATTTTCCATGCAACAATTGATTTGTTTGTTGATGCATTCTATCACTCACATACACTATACGTAAATCTCGGATTACAGGGTACATCCTTACATAACACACACATGCGTGCGCGCACACACACACACACACACACACATGCGTGCGCACACACACACACACACACTAACCACCTTTTTTTCCCTGCTGACCCAAAACTTTTTTTCAATCATTGAAAAAAAACACAAAAAAGGAAAAAAGGAAAAGAAAGGAAGAAATCCATGATAATCAACTAATAGTGTGCTGTACAACCTTCCCTGCCTTGTGATCACTTGGGAGTCCACCATTTAAGTAAAAAATACGTTTTTTTCAGTGAAAAATAAAATTGTGATTTATGTTTTAACTCTTAACGTCCTGTACCTCTCCTAACCGCTCGAAGTCTAAATCTTATACTGCTTGAAACCACTTTCAATTTCATGTAGTCATTTCCAAGGGGCATAACTCTGGTGAAACGCTCTCTAAGCACTGAAGGAAATTACTGCGCTACTTCTGCTTGGTCAGTGCATCTCTGTGAATTTTTCAAACAGATTTCAATAAATTTCTAGAGAGTTATCCGACTTTTTCGCTCATTTTTTGGCGGGCATTCTCCTTTGCGAAGTTGGCGGACAGTAATGTCAACTATGGTTCAGTAGTTATGTATCCATTTCCTGTGTCCACACAAGTGATATATCGGACTTCCCATGAGCAAATTATTTCAACTCCATCATCGGATGATGATTTCAGCATCGCCAAATGGTCAGACACTGTTGAGGAATTTGCTAATGATCCTTTCCTTGAAGCAATTGTTCCATGAGATGCAGAACCAGTAGAGTATTTTCTGCAACTCTTTCCAGAGGAAATGTTCTTGATGATCCATGACTAAGACTTTAGGCGAGGCAGAATGACAATGGAACAATCGAAACCTCCATGGGGGAGATGAAACCGATCTGGGCATTCTGTTTCTGATGGGCGTCATTCAGCTGCCAAACTACCGCTGCTACTGAAGCAAGGGATGTGAGCTGAGACAGCCAGGGATTGCCGATGTTATGTCGAGGAATCATTACGAAATCATCTCAAATTAAAGTGTTTATATTAATATAAAAATATTTTGGTCTATTTCCATTCATTTACATGTAATCATTCTAATTATATGCAAAAACAAGAAGGGCAAAGCCCATACGACTCACATGCTTGACCTTGACCTTTATATGACCTTGACCTTCAGGTGACATTCAAGGTCAAGGTCAAACAACTAAACCTACCAATGACATCATACACAAAGAAATGCTTTACACATTTTTCCTACCAAAATACATGTGACCTTGACCCAAGGTCAAGGTCATCCAAGGTCATGCAACACAAAGCTGTTAATTCAAGACATAGGAAGCACAATGGTGCTTATTGGCACTTTCTACCATGAGATATAGTCACTTTTAGTGGTTCACTACCCCATTTTGGTCACATTTCATAAGGGTCAAAGTGACCTTGACCTTGATGATATGTGACCAAATGTGTCTCATGATGAAAGTATAACATGTGCCCCACATAATTATTAAGTTTGAAACAGTTATCTTCCATAGTTCAGGGTCAAGGTCACTTCAAAATATGTATACAATCCAACTTTGAAGAGCTCCTGTGACCTTGACCTTGAAGCAAGGTCAACCAAACTGGTATCAAAAGATAGGGCTTGCTTTGACCTATATACCACTTGTAGCTAAGGTCGCCATTCTCAATAACGTGGGAGAAAATTGGGAAAATGTGAAAAATGACTGTTTTTGAGACCACATTTATGGCTTCTGTGACCTTGACCTTGAAGCAAGGTCAAGTCACTATGTATGTTTTTTGAGGCCTTGTCATCATACACCATCATGCCACATTTGGTGTTGATAGACTTAATAGTCTCCGAGAAAAATCCAACGTTTAAGTTTTTTACGGACGGACGGACGCCCGGACGGACGCCCGGACGGACGGACGACACGGCTCAGTACATAGACTCACTTTTGCTTCGCATGTGAGTCAAAAAAGCAAAGAAAAATATCAAAAACACTCTGTATTTGATCTTAGAATGACCAACATTCATTTTTGACTACACACAAAAGATTTCTTACAGATCCATACAATATTATAGAAGTTAGAATTTTCTTAACAAATCAACCGTATTATGTGTCATTTTTTCTAACACCTTACAGGACTGGGGCTTGTAGTTGTGAAATTCCTTATAGGATGATAAGAATTAATCTGGCCTCTTCTATTAAAGCAAACAAATTGTTCAGGCAGATCTATCAACAGGTTTTTTTCCATGTTACCCAAGTGCTAAGGGCAGGGAAGCAGCACGCAGTTCATTGTTTCCCATCAACTTTTAAATATTTTTTACTGTTGACAATTACACAAGCTCTGTTGAATTACATGCCTCCACCTCCTCCCCATCTTTCCACCTATCACTCTTATTCCTGAAAGTGAAACAAGCCAAATACAACTTACTGGTTGCTTGCAGTGTCCGGTTCACCGTTCGTGTACTAGCTAACCTAGAGTTGTATTCACATAAATAATCTCCCTGGTCGTTGCAGGTGATGGCATTGTTGAAGGTGAGGACAAGATTGGATCCTGCAGCAGAAGTTATTGACCCCGAAGCTGTGGCCCTCTGCTGGATGCTTGAGTCAACCCTTGCTGTATTATCAACATCCACAAAAGCCAGAGGAGGTGTGTTATCAAATTTGGGACTCTTGAAAATTTTTATGGCATATACCCGGTCATCTGCTGGTGCATTTGTTTCACATTTCATCTCTAGGGTGGTGGTCTTCTCATCAACAATTGTGATGGGGTTTATAGTGAGTTGAATTCCTTCCACTGAAAAAAGAAAAAAAGTAACAGGATTCAACCAATGCAGCAGATTAAAAATAATGACAAAAAAGACATTCTAAAAGTAACAATGGATCTCCTCTCATACATACATGCATGCATGCATGTGTGTGTGTGTGTGTGTGTGTGTGTGTGTGTGTGCGCGCGCATGTATGTGTGTATGCCCATGCTATTATTGTGCATGCATCCACTTACATCTGAGTGTGGATATGTGCACGTCTGAGAGAGAGAGAGAGAGAGAGAGAGAGAGAGAGAGAGAGAGAGAGAGAGAGAGAGAGAGAGAGAGAGAGAGAGAGAGAGAGAGAGAGAGAGAGAGAGAGAGAGAGAGAGAGAGAGAGAGAGACAGACAGAGAATGAGACATATACACGAACAGGTTAATGTGATAAATTACCAAATTATGCAAAAACAAGAAGGGCAAAGCCCATACGACTCACATGCTTGACCTTGACCTTTATATGACCTTGACCTTCAGGTGACCTTCAAGGTCAAGGTCAAACAACTAAACATACCAATGACATCATACACAAAGAAATGCTTTACACATTTTTCCTACCAAAATACATGTGACCTTGACCCAAGGTCAAGGTCATCCAAGGTCATGCAACACAAAGCTGTTAATTCAAGACATAGGAAGCACAATGGTGCTTATTGGCACTTTCTACCATGAGATATAGTCACTTTTAGTGGTTCACTACCCCATTTTGGTCACATTTCATAAGGGTCAAAGTGACCTTGACCTTGATGATATGTGACCAAATGTGTCTCATGATGAAAGTATAACATGTGCCCCACATAATTATTAAGTTTGAAACAGTTATCTTCCATAGTTCAGGGTCAAGGTCACTTCAAAATATGTATACAATCCAACTTTGAAGAGCTCCTGTGACCTTGACCTTGAAGCAAGGTCAACCAAACTGGTATCAAAAGATAGGGCTTGCTTTGACCTATATACCACTTGTAGCTAAGGTCGCCATTCTCAATAACGTGGGAGAAAATTGGGAAAATGTGAAAAATGACTGTTTTTGAGACCACATTTATGGCTCCTGTGACCTTGACCTTGAAGCAAGGTCAAGTCACTATGTATGTTTTTTGAGGCCTTATCATCATACACCATCATGCCACATTTGGTGTTGATAGACTTAATAGTCTCCGAGAAAAGTCCAACGTTTAAGTTTTTTACGGACGGACGCCCGCCCGCCCGGACGGACGGACGCCCGGACGACACGGCTCAGTACATAGACTCACTTTTGCTTCGCATGTGAGTCAAAAATGTGACACTAATTTAATGCAGTAGAGATAATTAAATCCTGACAGCTTAAGAATAAGTTCCACACATTTTCTTTGATCATGCAACAACAAAAAGGGGTGGGAGGTATGGGGTGGGGTGGGGGTGGAGGGCAGAAGAAAAGGCTGGAATTTAATGGATTGTGTGCTTTCCCATCTTTCCTGCCTTATGAGCACTCAGGGAATACAATATTTAAATTTACAACAAGTTTTTTTCAGCAAAAAGAAATAGGGATTTCCATTAATCCAGGTTTTTTGTTTTTTTTTTGCAGGTCAATCTACTGACCCTAATATTTCTGGCCATGTTACCATAACCACAATTTTGGACCAATAAGTATAACTTTTTGCACTGTTTAAAGCTTTGAGGTTCACGGAGACTTTTATACATCTGGTATTCACAAAGATAACCAATCAAACTCTTCTTAAATTCCTCAAAATATGTTCATCCTTGCATGCTGAAGGCTTGCCACCACATGGCAAAATTCCTCCTCCAACCCCTATCTAACAGATTCTCAATACAAATTGTAAGCAAGAGCAAACTGTTATAGACATGGATGGATAGTAAACTGCCACCACCGTGGAAAAAATTGTTTGAGATAGCATATCCTCCTTCATCCCCTCACCCCAACCAACCCCCATCCCACTATAACTTCTCTAATCGAAACAGAGTTTGCAAAATTCAGTGGAAAAGGTGTTTATAATCAGGCTGACTATGCTTCTGACAACTTCAAGCTGTTAAATGTTGACCTTTGGTTTCCATTATGTTATTTAGTATTATTACATTACACTACACTTATATGCATACATATCACAGACATGGAGAGGGGGAGGGGGAGGGAAAGGAGGGGGGGGGGGGTAGGAGGAGGAGGAGAGGAGAGGAGAGGAGAGAGAGAGAGAGAGAGAGAGAGAGAGAGAGAGAGAGAGAGAGAGAGAGAGAGAGAGAGAGAGAGAGAGAGAGAGAGACAGGACAGACGACAGAAAGAGGGTGAGAGAGGACAGGACAGACGACAGAGAAAGGGTGGGTTGGAGAGAGAGAGAGAGAGAGAGAGAGAGAGAGAGAGAGAGAGAGAGAGAGAGAGAGAGAGAGAGAGAGAGAGAGAGTGTTAGGAAGAGAGTGATTATTATTGGTTTTGACAGGGCCACTGGAACTGGAAGATAGGCAGTATATATGTTCATGTGTAACCCTGTATGAATTACGTTATTCAAATTAATCTTATCTCTATTATTCTGCATTAAATATATCGCATTATGTAATACAACATAACACAACATTGCACTATATCCTACTTTACTGATATCATATGTTGTATCATACTATATTATGTTATGATTCATTTACACTATGATAGTATAAAGACATGTATTGCTGTCCACTCCATGCCTGCAAGCTTTTCTTTAGACAACTTCAGTTCATCAAAATCTCTTCATGGGCCGAGACTTGAAGTGTCCCCAAATCCCCAAATGTGGAACCTCAAACATCAGCCAAATAATTATCTCCACAACGACATGGAACTCCAGTCTAACCAGTTAAAGCAAATTTGTGTCAAGGGAGATAACTCCAGAGAAAAAATGCACTTGAAAATGCCCGTGAAAAATGATTAATGGATGGATGGATGGATGGATGGATGGATGGAAGGAAGGATGGATGGAAGGATGGATGGATGGCATGATGGATGGATGGAAGGCTGGATGGATGGAAGGCTGGATGGATGGAAGGAAGGATGGATGGAAGGATGAGTGGAAGGAAGGATGGATGGATGGATGGATAGATGGATGGATGGATGGATGGATGGATGGATGGATGGATGGATGGATGGATGGATGGATGGATGGATGGATGGATGGATGGATGAAAGGTTGGATGGAGTTAAATTACAGCCAACAGCCTATAAGCCTCTGTAGGCTATTATATAAAGTCACTGAGTTTAGAGAAAGTGCAAATCAAGTCACAATGTCCCTATTGTTATTCACCTCTTAAGAATTGCTCAGGGAGATGCAGTGGGTCTGTTCTGACCCCCAACCCACAGGGGGTCATGAGAAGTGATAATGAGTGGAACTTTACTGCCTATCACTCGGCCTTGGTGGGCAACTTAAGGCCAATAACTCGGATATCACCAGAGTTGCTTAGAGTAAGTGCTAGTTGAGCCTCCATTTCTCCAGTTAATTGTCATTTTCGAATCACACGAGACAACGTGCTAGGTCTATGCTGACATCAACTCACAGGAGACGGCTTTGAGAGAGACACTTCCCAGAACTAATGATAATCCCAACAAAGCATAATTATGTGATCCTCTTGTACAGCCAAAAGCACATTTCCTCTCGAAAGGTATCTTGAAATGTTCAGAGATGAGTGCTCACAGCTGCGTGAATAGGTTCAATAATGAATGAATGAATGAATGAATGAATGAATGAATGAATGAATGAATGAATGAATGAATGAATGAATGAATGAATGAATGAATGAATGGGTGAATGGAGTTTTATGGCTTATCAGCCTGTGTAGGCTATGTAAGGCCATTAATTACAAAATCAATAGAAACTAGTTCAAGTAAACACAAGTCAAGTAATGATTACCCCTAGTCATTTGCCTTATACGAATGGAAAAAGGAGACACAGTGGGTCAACCCTAACCTCCAACCCACAGGGGGCTTCAATTGTGAGAGAAGCTTTGGGCTTTGTGAGTCCTCACTGCGAGTTCTCATCTCAGAAAAAAACACACATACATTCATTCTTCTGCAATGATGAAAAAGTACCCTTAAGAAAGTAAGTCTATAAAGTGTTGTCAGTACTAAACTTTTGAGAGAAAAAAACAAATAAAAACTTTATGCTTGGTACAATTACAATCACCAATTATATGTACTATGTAGTGTATTGTACGAGGAGCACAGCACTCAAGTATGTGATCAACATTTATCTTAACTGGCTTTAGGTGATATTTAAGTAGTTGATGGTAAACACTTGCAAAAGTATTCTTGGGCATCTATATTCAAATTCTTGTGATGAAATTATCATGTCT
>JAWQFJ010000627.1:58924-68924 GCA_034096865.1 Theodoxus fluviatilis
AAACAGGAGAAAATGAAATGATAACAGTAGAAGTAAAAGTGATAAGGTAAGGTTGTGGTTTTATATAACGACTTATCACCCATGTCTGGGTCTGACTTTACCCCCTGATCACTGGGCCGCTTGATCCATGCTTCACTGGCACCTGACGACAAACACAGAGACAGACAGAGAAGACGTACACAGACAGGTACCAGCACTGACTTCCACTGCACACACAGTATTCCAACTGGATGCTTGCTCATGGCTGCATTGCCCTCACAGGTATCCAGTCTTACTCCTGGGTGGAGAATACAGCAAATAGTTATATATAAAAATGTATCTAAGTACTTTAAAAGGAATACTTCGACGCCTTGTAGAGACAAGATACAATGTCAGCCGTTGGCATCAACAGTGGCGCCCCGGCCGTGTGCTGAGAGCATTGGACTGCAGTTGCCTGCGGCTAGAGAGTGTGGTGTTCAAAGCTACGACACCCACCACTTGTAAGCTTGGGTATGGTGCCTCATTTCATCACATCTTTCCTGCAGGGAGACCTGAAGGCAAAGTATCAAACTGAACTTTAATTTTACTTACCAGGCTCGTGGCCAATTGCAATCACATTGTTCAAAAAGCGAAGAGCACAATTATGATTTTCTTCCCCAAAGAAGATACCATCTACTATATGTACTATTTAGTGGGGCTCTGGGGGCGAGTGGTTAGCGCGCTGGATCTACAGTCGCTTAAGGCCTAACTTAATAGCCCGACTGTCAGTCGGGCGAACCGGCGTTTGGGGTTATCGCCGACACTGCGTTCGTTCTCAATAGAGCGCGCCGAGACTTGTTTGTCGTTCGGATGGTGTCGGCGAAATGTGTGTCGAGGCCTAATGGATAACACGAACTTGATGGAAGTGACGACTCATATTGTTGTCATGGAGGTCACGGAAGAGAAACTGTGGCGTACTTAGTGAGGGTCTGTGCTCTCAGATTGCTGTCTAGTATCATATAAACCGATTTGTGTGAGCTATTATTTTCTATACAACATCTGATGCAAAGAAGATCATAGATGCATGTATATTCTTATTCTTATCTTTGATTCTGGCCGAAATCCTTGTGGTCGAAACTATAGCAGTCGTCGCCAATGCCGCGAATGCGAGTACTGTCATTCTTATTGTAAACGTATGGTTTATATAGCGATTTATTGGACAAACCAAGTTGTCAAACCGCTCCCCCCTTCTCACGCAGTCCCCCAGTCTTCAACCGGGCGTTGTTGTTATTTTAATAGAGGCGAACGCACAGCGTCAGCGAGAGAGTTGAGAGTTCACGCGTACAACAGATTTCCTGTGACTGTGGAGCGTAGTCGAGTTTAACGCACCGTGGCTGTATTTCGATGACCTTCTTTTGCTGTGTGTTACATCGAATTTTGCATTGACATTGAAGTATGCGTTGTAAATTTGCTGTTTTCTTGACTAAATTACTCAGTCTTGTTGATACGAGCCCAGCCAAGCTTCGCGCACTTCTATTTATAGCTGACGCGCGGACCTCACCGACACCAGGAAAGATTATAAATACATTGTTGTCCTTGAACCTGCCTTCGGCTGGTCCACACAGAGGGCGAGTCGACCTCCATTCCAGTTGTAAACTGTGAGCGCTTTCACGACCTATTGATGCAAGCAACATACAGCTTTGATAAATTAATGCTGTTTATGGCTTATATTTTCTTTGGATGGGTTTTGAGTATCAACAAATACAGCGTTTTCTGTGCGAACCATAGACTATATCCGCCATTTTAATTGTGCACAGAGTCGCGAGAACGCCAACAAAATCTCCTCAGAAGAAGAAGAGTCGGTTTCTCAGCCAATGAGGAGCCAGCTCCCATAACATGCGCTGCAAGCAAATTTTTGCCCGACACGTTCTCGCCGACAGAGAGCGAGCTAGCTGTCTGGGCGTTCGGCGCGCACGGAGCACGGGCAGTTAAGGGCGAACTCAGTTCTCGCCGAACGAGTGGGTCGGGCGAAAGCTGCACGGGCCTGTCGCCGTGCAACCGTTCGGGCTATTAAGGTAGGGCCAGTGGGTACGGCGTTCGAAGCTGCGCGGTTCCCAGAGTTGCATCCTTGAGCAAATTGCTTAAATCGCATTGTTTCTCCCCACCCAGGAGTAAAACCGGGTACCTGTGAGGGCAATATTGGCAAAAACGTAGTGCGATTAACCCTTGTATGCGGCCAAGCGCCAGCATCGGGTTGGAATACTCTCCAGGGAGCGGAGTTGGTGTTGGTACCTGACTGTGTGCGTCTTAAATGTCTGTCACTATGTTTGTTGTGAGGGACCAGTGAGGATTGATCAAAATGCCCAGTGATCAGAGGGTAAAGTGTAAGTGGTTTGAGACCCAGACAAAGCGTGTAAGTCGCTATAAAAAACCACACCTTTAATATGAGAAAGTGTTACTGTTATATAGTTCGCGCTGTGATAGGATGCACCTATCACCAAGTGTATTGTACTTCTACTGTGTTCATCCTCTATTCAGTTATCATTGCTTCTGTCTCTCCCCACCCCCCACCCCCCTATTAAGTTAAATAAACTCTCCTTTCTGCCAAATTGAAGCACGAACCCAGAAACCAGGGTTAAGAACTGGGAAATAATCTACACCCTGGCTCCTGTGAGGTCCGTGCATTCCCTTGTTAAGGGGGAACGGCACACAAGACGAGAGAGACCACTGCCACCACGGTCTAGAGAGACCACTGCCACCACGGTATAGAGAGACCACTGCCACCACGGTATAGAGAGACCACTGCCACCACGGTCTTGGGGTGGTCCAGGCCATTATCATCGGGCCTCGGACAGTGGCCCGTCTTTCCTGTGTTCTACATTCCAATACCTCAAAGTAAATATGTAGATAAAAGATGGACCGCCAGATTCCAGAAGACCTAAATAAATAATGATCACAAAGATCGCTGGGAGGTGTGGGAATCTCAGGTTTAGTATGAAAACAAACGTTTCGGGCGTAGCCCTTCATCCGTTTGACAATCAGCAAGTCTGAATACGAATAAAAAGGCAACAGTGGTAGAAGAGTGTTCATAATTGATACAAGTAAAAAGTGCTCGCAGTTAATATACGTGTCGTCAGTGCTGCAATTGCACATGCAGCACCATGCAAAACAAGCTAAAGGTTCGTCTTTACAATGATCGATAACATGCAAAGTTTTTGGAGTAAAACAAACTGTACGGAAAGTCTCTGGCATGCTTAAGAGAGCTCAGCCAGTGTAGGTTGGGCAAATAACAGGCAAGGATCGAGGGAAGAAATAAGCAGTATTTCTTCCTAAAATGTGGCCAGACAATCGTTAGAACAACTCAGACGACAGCGCTGAGTAAGGCAGACATCCTTTACTGGCCCCTGACCGTGACCTTGGCAACAAATAAGGCACCAAGGTAATGGTCGCCTTGCTTAGCGCCTGCCTAGTTGGCGAATAATTTCTCGTGAACCAGGCCGAGGCCAATCATCAATGGGCAAGGTGGAAGTCCGAGAGAACACGGTTGTGTCCTGGTGCGCTACTTGTGCCACTGTGCACAATTTTAATGGTGACTTTCTTCCATTCACAAAAGGCAGCCATTTTGGATCTACACAAGTAAAATCCATGGTGGGCTATCGAGCGACTCAATGGCATCACATGATCCTTTGCACTGAACATAGTCTTTGACAACACATATGTTCATATGATGCTAGCTATGCACTGAACATAGTCTTTGACAACACATATGTTCATATGATGCTAGCTATGCACTGAACATAGTCTTTGACAACACATATGTTCATATGATGCTAGCTATGATCAGCATAATTTTCCTTGTTGTACGGGGAAGATAACTAGACTTAAATTCATGGCTTTAGTACTTTTTAAAATACATATTTTCAAATAATGTCTATTTTTCATGCAATTCCAGGGATAAGACGCACGAATAATATTGCATCTTGTATGTATTAATCTCACTCCCACGCCAAAATTTGCAGCATCAACTACAATCCCAGCTTCTGAGCCTTTCGACCCTAACCACCTCCAACAAGAAGGGCAATGCCCACACGACTCACATGCTTGACCTTGACCTTTATATGACCTTGACCTTCAGGTGACCTTCAAGGTCAAGGTCAACCAACTAAACCTACCAATGACATCATACACAAAGAAATGCTTTACACATTTTTCCTACCAAAATACATGTGACCTTGACCCAAGGTCAAGGTCATCCAAGGTCATGCAACACAAAGCTGTTAATTCGAGACATAGGAAGCACAATGGTGCTTATTGGCACTTTCTACCATGAGATATAGTCACTTTTAGTGGTTCACTACCCCATTTTGGTCACATTTCATAAGGGTCAAAGTGACCTTGACCTTGATGATATGTGAACAAATGTGTCTCATGATGAAAGTATAACATGTGCCCCACATAATTATTAAGTTTGAAACAGTTATCTTCCATAGTTCAGGGTCAAGGTCACTTCAAAATATGTATACAATCCAACTTTGAAGAGCTCCTGTGACCTTGACCTTGAAGCAAGGTCAACCAAACTGGTATCAAAAGATAGGGCTTGCTTTGACCTATATACCACTTGTAGCTGAGGTCGCCATTCTCAATAACGTGGGAGAAAATTGGGAAAATGTGAAAAATGACTGTTTATGAGACCACATTTATGGCTCCTGTGACCTTGACCTTGAAGCAAGGTCAAGTCACTATGTATATTTTTTGAGGCCTTGTCATCATACACCATCATGCCACATTTGGTGTTGATAGACTTAATAGTCTCCGAGAAAAATCCAACGTTTAAGTTTTTTACGGACGCCCGCCCGGACGGACGGACGGACGGACGGACGGACGGACGGACGGACGACACGGCTCAGTACATAGACTCACTTTTGCTTCGCATGTGAGTCAATGAACCAAACCAAACCCATGAACACTGAAGTCGATGTTTCACTGTCTTTGCCAGACAAAGTCTCCTCCCCTCCCAGCACTCCCTCTAGCTGTCAGCCACACATCCCTCCTAGTCCCGTCCCGCGTCCCATCTATGGCGCCATCTAGGCTTCTCAGGGATGACGCAGACTGTGCAAGCACAGCAGAATGAATAAAGGAATAATTTTTAACGAATGAAGATTTACATACAGCCAATCGGCCTTTGTAGGCTATATAAGGCCACTGATAACAATGTCACTGCAGCCGAGAACAGCCCCGATTTCCCTTATGATTCACCTTTTACTAGTTGTGGTGAGTTTATTCTTACGCCCAACCCACGGAGGGATGAGCACTGCAGTAAGACTCACCATTAGCACCTATGCTTCCTCCTGGAGCTGGAGTGTTGGTGGTACCTGCAACAGCAATGTGAAAAAACTCAATGATGTGACACCGTCCCTTCCACAAGACTTGCAAAGAGGCATCACATTGGGCATAGCCACTTCACATTAAACTCACAACACCTCGGGAAACTGTCACACACACTAGGCCAAATCAGAAATAAATAATGAATATCAAACGGTGTATTTCTGCTTTTCGGAGTGGCCCTACATTTTCCATGCCCCAAAAAATTGTTTGGACTTACACACATGTATATGAACACGCACACACACGCACACACACACACACACACACACACACACACACACACACACACACACACACACACACACACACAGAGTCAGAGTGGCTGTTTATGCATTCATGTTAAAAATATAATTTTTAAAAACCCATCTACCTTATTTTTCTTATAATGAAACCTTAAACACATCCCACCACCCCTGTAGAAACTTCAGATGGAAGAAGGCCTTTTTTAATGAATCAAACAGGAAAGCCAGGTAGCTCTTTCTTCACCTCACACCCATGGGATATACACACTCTCCCATCCAATAGAGATCATATTACTAACTTGCATAGTATGAGAGTTAAAACGCCAACAATTACAAACAAAAGCTTGAAAAAGGGGGCCGGTGTTTTGTACAAACAAAAGCTAACAAAGTAAACATCTGAAATTCTCTTCAGAGTAGAGCAGCCACAGGAGTTAACTTTCCATCTCTGATGCCACTTAATTTAAAACAATTTCATTTTTAAAGTGGCAAAACAGCTACTTTGAACAATAGATAACCTAGTCTACAGATATTCATGAAACATACCTCTGACTTGGAAGGTGAAGTTTCCTGAGTGTAGACTGTCTCTGAAGTAGCACCTGTACATGCGGTTGTCATCCTCCATCCGCACTTGAAACGTCAACGTAGATCTTCCAGTCATCTGGCACAGACCTGATGAAGCAGGTGGCTCATCTACTGGTGTCAGGCCAGGCCGAAGTGAAGTCCAGATGGAACCAAAGGTGTCGTCTCTCGTCTCCCACATCCAGTTGCCAACTACAGGTTTGCCCACGTAACCAGAGCACATCAGCTCCACAGTTTCATTCAAGTTGTAGGTGACCATGGTGGGTCTGGCCACCATCTCGATGTTATTGGGGTCACCTGCCACAGATCACCATGACGATGTGTCAAATTTTTCATGCAAAAACATGACTTGTCTGTTGATGCATTCTATCACTCACATAAACTGTACACAAATCTCAGACTACAAGGTATATCCTTGCATATCACACACACACACACACACACACACACACACACACACACACACACACCATACACACCTCAGGATTAAAAATAAAGATGCAACAAAAAATTACATAAGGCATTTGGTAACTTGGGGAGAACACAAACACCACTTCTAAACAAAATTAAGGAGAGACACAGGTGTAAGAATAGTCAAAATGTTATTTTCAGGGGATTTAGACATATGAGCATTTTTGAGTTGTTTCAACTCTCTGCCATGTAATTCCAATAGTCTCTATACTTAAAACATGCTAGAAAACATGTAAAAATGTGAAGGAAGAATCTTACCCCTCTAAGAATTTTTGCAGGCACTTTTGGAAATATATAAAAGATGGAAAAAGCAAGTTTTCCCAAAGTTTCTGTTTCTTTCATTTTTCTCATCAACTACTTTATGTGAACTTGAAATTATGCAGAAAATATTTGGATCATTGTACAGATCAGACATTTTAAGGATGTGTTCTTTATGCATGTAGCAACATCTTGTCATGTGGATTTGTGATATTAGCCTATAGGTCAGCAGTTATGCAAGAAAAACGTTTAAAAAAAAGTAAACATAATTAGTAAATATCCTTTCCAAAAGTATTTGGAATGTTCCTAAAAGAATGTGACAAGTTTTAGCTATTGAAATTACAGATCTTATGAAACCAAAATGTTAATTTTGCTGTATATAATTTTTAGTTGTACATTTAAAAAAAAGAAAATTACAGTAGTCCACTCATCACAGGGACTACTGTACTTGTGATTATGGCCGTTCTGAATAATTAACAGATTACTAACTTCTTTTTCCATTGAGCAAAAGTGGTTTTCACTTATTTTCACGTATATCTTTGAATTGCCATTCAGGAAAGTTTGAAAACTCATTGCAATTAAATATCTTCTCTTTAACCCATGTCTCCCTATGTTTAGGCTGACCTACTGACCCTATTCTATCTGGCCATGTTACCATAACAACTACTATTATTTCTTTTGGCCTAATGAATGGATGAATAGATGAATAGATGAATAGATAACTAGAGAACACGCTGAAAGTGCAAACATCCACCAAAGAGATCACAACTACTCTTCCATGGCCTGTATAATTCAGGCAGGATTTTCTGCAAGCCTAGTTTGACATCATCAACTTCGTGATTTGCAATAAAATTTATCTTTTTTGTCAAAATACCAAAACAAGATAAGAGATAACATCCAAAATTTAATGGATTGTTCCTTGGGTGGGGGCCTGACCTTCCACCAATTTCATCAGGATCTGTTATGAACTTTTTGATTTATTTTGCTGAATAACTTATTAATTAACACATTGAGGGTAAAGTAAAACATAACCTCCTTGGCAGAGGCAATGAGTAAATGAATTAACTAATGAATTAATGATGATTAAATGGAGTTTCATGCATAGCGTCTGACCATGAAAATGGCTGGAGCTGTTAAGAGCGTGAACAAGTTAAATAATCTTCCATTTACATTACACAAAGGGAGATGTGGCAAGTATTCTTGACCCAAACCCACAAGGGGTGAGCATTACAAAACATCCGTGTCCTCTGATCATGTCTATAGGCCACACGGTCAAACAAGTATCCACATATATTGGTGGCCACATACACTGCACGTAGTCAGACCCCATGAAGAAATACTTTGGGAGAGATAGCCAATTCTGAATTGTTGACCTTGTGTGAATTATCCTCATGTACACCATTCTGACATTTTCTTGTAATAATCATCAAGTACTATCCCAACCAAGAGTTTCACATTCCTGGGAAAATTGTTTAATTGGGAGAGAAAAAAAGAAGAAGAGAAATTAAGATCTGTAGAAAATATTTCAATAAAAGATCATGATTTTGGGGCATCCCACCCCCCACTTAGGAGCTAAGTTTCCATGGATACATAAATGGGCCAATACTAATACTAATAATAAAACTTCAAAGTACTTTTAATCCAAGTAAAAAAACTTGCAATTTTTCATAGGAATTGCACGCAGCCTACCTTTTCCCTATATACTGCAACAGTCTGCTTCATCATTGCTAGACTGAGGAATTAAAAGAACCATCTTACAGACTGAAAACAATTAAAAGGAAATTTACCTTTTACCCCTGAAAGTTAAATAAACCAAACACAACTTACTTGTTGCTTGCAGTGTCTGGTTTATCCTCATTGTTCCAGAACTTTTATCAGAGGTGTATTCACAGGAATAATCTCCCTGGTCATTGCAGCTGATGGCATTGTTAAAGGTGAGGACAAGATTGGATCCTTGAGCAGGTGTCACTGTCCCTGTAGCTGTGGCTCTCTGCTGGATGCTTGGGTCAACCTTTGGTGTTTTTTCAACAACATCCACATTGGCCAGATATGTGGTACTGGGACTCTTGAAAATCTTTATGGCATAGACAATGTCATTTGACAGTGCTTCTGTGTCACACCTTATGGACAAGGAGGGGGTCTTCCCATCCACGATTGTGGTGGGTGTCATTGAGAGTCGAATTCCTCCCACTGAAAAGAAAAAATGAGTGAAAGGATTCAATAAAGGCAGCAAAAATAAACATAAAGACAAAAAAAGACATTCAAACACTTACATGGATCACATGTGTGTGTGTGTGTGTGTGTGTGTGTGTGTGTGTGTGTGTGTGTGTGCGTGTGTGTGTGTGTGTATGTGTCCCAGATAGCACGAGAACATAACTTTTCTTTTGGGAATGGCTTGAAAATGGTTAACAGTTTGCAATAAAACATCAGATTAACGTTTTGAAATCATCAGCAGGCAAACTGTTTGAAACTGCACATCACTAGAACATTACAAAACTGTTCTGTATGTAGTGTTTCAAGGGAGGTCAGCTAGGAATTTGACAAGGGAAGGGCCAGTCCTGACCTTGGGCGAAGATCTGAGTGAGCCAGCTCTGCCACTCCCAGAATGTAATGGATATATACATCTCAGCGATGCCACCGCCCATGGTCAGGCAGTAAAGAATTATCCATTTCCACACTCGATGCTGGACATGCGCTCTGGACAAGTTTACAAATTTTACCAGGAGTTGGGGAGAGCGCATGTAGACGCTGTCAAGACGATCTGATTATGAAAGATGGGACGGAATGATTACTGCTGTGTTCTCAACTGCGACAATCATCGGATGAGGGCGAAAGCAAGAGGATAAAATCTGTTCTTTCTCAGCTTCCCGATGGGGCAGAGTACCAGAGCATTGCATCATTGATCGCTGTGGGTTGAATTTCTTGAAGCAATTCAACGCAAAGGCTTTGTACCAACTCAAAACAAAAACGTGTGCAGTCGACCCTTTGTCTCTGCCATGGCAATTAGCGATCCCTCATCTGTTGACTATGTTCCTTCAGTCAACATCAGGTATGAAATGGAGACAAGCGCGAAAAACCCATTGCCGAGCACTAAAGGCCAGACATGG
>JAWQFJ010000627.1:73924-94398 GCA_034096865.1 Theodoxus fluviatilis
GGTCAAGGTCATGTACAGGTCAAGTTCAAGCATGTGCGTCGTATGGGCTTTGCCCTTCTTGTTTCTCTCAAGCACTACGTGATTCGTAAGAGGCAAATAACTAGAGACACCATGACTTGATTTACGTTTACTCTAAATCTGTTCAAGTGATGTTCCTGCTTAATGGCCTTATATAGCCTACAACATGGAACTCCAAAACCAGTCTAACCAGTTAGAACAATTTGGGTCAAGGGAGATAACTCCAGAGAGAAATTGCACTTGCCAATGCCTGTGAAAAAGGATGGATGGATGGATGGATGGATGGATGGATGGAAAAATGGATGGACGGAAGAATGAAAGGATGGATGAAAGGTTGGATGGATGGAAGGATGGATGGATGGATAGAAGGATGGATGGAATGATGGATGGAAGGAAGGAAGGATGGAAGGAAGGATGGATGGAAGGTAGGAAGGATGGAATTAAGGTTGGAAGGATGGATGCATGGATGGATGGATGGATGGATGGATGGATGGATGGATGGATGGATGGATGGATGGATGGTTGGAAGGTTGGATGGAGTTTTACAGCCAACAGCCTATAAGCCTCTGTAGGCTATTATATAAAGTCACTGAGCACGAAAATCACTAGAACAGTTTAGAGAAAGTGCAAATCAAGTCACAATGTCCCTATGTTATTCGCCTCTTAAGAATTGCTCAGGGAGATGCAGTGGGTCTGCTCTGACCCCCAACCCACAGGGGGTCATGAGAAATGATAATGAGTGGAACTTTACTGCCTATCACTCGGCCTTTGTGGGCAACTTAAGGCCAATAACTCTGATATCACCGGAGTTGGTTAGAGTAAGTGCAAGTCGAGCCTCCATTTCTCCAGTTAACTGTCATTTTCGAATCACACGAGACAACGTGCTAGGTCTATTCTGACATCAATTCACAGGAGACAGCTTTGAGAGAGACACTTCCCAGAAGCAATCCCAACACGGCATATTTATGTGATCCTCTTGTTGGACCCGAGGTACATTTCCTCTCGAAAGGAATCTTGAAATGTTCAGAGATGAGTGCTCACAGCTGCGTGGATATGTTCAATTATGAATGAATGCATGAATGAATAAATGAATAAATGAATGAATGAATGAATGAATGAATGAATGAATGAATGAATGAATGAATGAATGAATGAATGAATGAATGAATAAATCAATAAATGGATGGATGAATGAATGGAGTTTTATGGCCTATCAGATTATGTAGGCTATGTAAAGCCATTAATTACAAGTCAAGTAATGATTACCCCTAGTCATTTGCCTTTTACAAATCACAAAAGGCGACACAGTGGGTCAACCCTAACCTCCAACCCACAGGGGGCTTCAATTGTGAGAGAAGCTTTGGGCTTCGCGGGTCCTCACTGAGTTCTCATCTCAGGAAAAAAACAACACCAAAAACCTTTTGAAACAACATGCACCTCTGGTACCATGAGAGGATTTCACATGATAAATTATGATTGCTTCTAAGAAGCCCCCCACCCCCACCCCCACCCCCACCCCCACCCCCCTGCTCTACTTCCTACCACATTGGCCAAGAGGTTCCCAATCGAGAGATGCAAAGTGCACAAGAAGTGAATATCAGGAGAGATGCGCAACTGCAATGCTGGAGGCTTATTCCATCCAACCCTCTGTATGCCATACCGCTGCAGACTTCTATCAATCACAAAAAGATGATGTACTGACAGCGATCAAACAAATGTATGTATGTATGTATTTTGGCTCTTATATAGCGCCAATCTCACACCCAAAGGCATGCTCAAGGCGCTCAACACGTTCACCTTTGAATAAAAGAGTTTTTAGCTGTGACCTGAAAGTCTGTATTGAAGGAGATTTCCTCAGTCTGTCTGGGATATCGTTCCAGAGTTTTGGTCCAGCATACGAGAATGCTCTCTCCCCAGATCTCTTGGTGTTGTAGCGTGGCACATGGAGTAATGACTGCGCCGAAGATCTGAGATCCCTCACAGGCTTATAAGTCTTGAGGAGCTCAACCAGATACAGCGGGGCCAAACCATTGACGCACTTGAACACATGACACAGTGTTTTGAACACAATACGTTGGTGGACAGGCAGCCAGTGTAGCTCTCGAAGGATGGGTGTTATGTGAGAACGACTAGGTGGACGTTTCACTATACGTGCTGCGGTGTTCTGCACCTGTTGAAGTCTTCGGAGATATTCTTGGGTTTCACCTAGCAGAAGGCTATTGCAGTAATCAAGATTAGACATCACCAACGTCAATACAAGAGTTGTGGCCGATTTTTCAGTCAGGCATTGTCTGATACTTGAGATACGTCGGAGCTGCCAGTAGGAGGAAGAGATCGTTCTGCTTACGTGTGGCCCCATAGAAAAATGCTCATCGATCTTTACGCCAAGATATGTCACACATCTTGACGAGGGGACCTCGACTCCCGAAATGGAGATGTTGGTTTCTGGGAACAACTGAACATGTGCCTTAAACCGATGATGATGAATTCTGTTTTGTCTTCATTTAATTTCAGACGACTTTTCACCATCCATGTTTTCACATCGGTGCAACATCTCTCCATGGAAGCTTTTGCCGCAGCGAAAGAGTCTTTGTCAGGGTTCGAGGTTGTAAATAACATAGTATCATCTGCGTAAAGATGGAATGACAGATGATGACTATCAATCAGGGCACTCAGAGATACTGTGTAGATGGAATATAGCAACGGTCCGAGAATTGACCCTTGAGGAACTCCACAGGTGATAACCACCTCACTCGAAGTCCCTCCTTCCACAACAACCGTCTGTGTTCTTCCAGATAAGTATGATTGAAACCATTTGAAGGCTGTTGATGATATTCCTAAGTTCTTTAATCGGGACAGAAGAACACCATGATCGATGGTATCGAAGGCTGCTGAGAGGTCTAAAAGAGTCACGAGGGCAACCCGGCCATCATCAATAACACATCGAATATCGTTGAACACTCTCAGGAGTGCAGTTTCGGTGCTGTGTCCTGGCCTGTATGCCGACTGGAGTTTTGGGAGTAGATTCTCCGAGTTCAGGAAGCTGCATAGCCTTACGGAAACAGCTTTCTCTATGATTTTTGATATAAAACACAAATTGGACACAGGTCTGTAGCCGCCGAGCTCATCGGCGTCCAGATTTGGCTTCTTAAGCAGCGGCCGTACAATTGCTTTCTTCATTGTGTATGGGAATTCACCTGATCTAAAGGAGTGATTCACTAGGACTGCAATCATGGGCAGGAGTGTTCTCTTCTGTGACAATTCTTCAGTGTGTGGATGCGTTGAGTTTTCTTTATCTCTGCTTCCTTCTGTTTTTCCTCCCTCCCCAGATCCGTTCCTCTCCCTCCCCCCAACCCCCCCCCCCCCCTTCTCTCCCCCTCCCTCTTCCAATATAAACTGTGTTCACAACACATTTTGAATTAAAAGTATTTATATCTGCAAATGTAGAAAGCATCTTCGCAGACTTGCTCCCTGTTTCATCAGGGGGGAATGTCATGCATTAGAAAAAGTGCCGCATGTCTAAAAACTTTTTCCCTTTTCATTCTTGATGGGACTCCATTTTAATGCCCGGGTTGTTTGGGGGGTATACATGTGACTAGTGATCCCAAAACCAGTCCTAACCCCATTGTGTGTGTGTGTGGAAGATATGCAATTTTGTTGAAAATGTCCAGTCTTTCTTTGTTTATTTAATACAAATATGAACCCAGGAGGATCAAAATTGCAGCAGTTTTGCCCATTTAAAGAAAGGTGTCATGCTAGTGGCAAATTGGAGAATATGGCCTGTTTTACTACATGGCTCTACAGAGCAGAGATAAGGCAAAGTCTATTTTCACACACATATTTTTCTGACATTATTTGAGAACACAAAAATGTGGCGTCTTGGTTGCTAACTTCTGCATACATATGTAACAGACTCAGATCGACTCTCAATATCATGAATATGTATTTTTGCATATAGCGCCACATCATCATGCAGGTGTTATGACTGGTTTTGTCATTCTCACTGTTGACATGTGATTCTCATCTATTTCACTTTAAAGAGCAGTGCATTGGATATACATTCATTCTTCTGCAATGATGAAAAAGTACCCTTAAGAAAGTAAGTCTATAAACTGTTGTCAGTACTAAACTTTTGAGAGAAAAAAACAAATAAAAACGTTATGCTTGGTACAATTACAACCACCAATTATATGTAGTGTATTGTACGAGGAGCACAGCACTCAAGTATGTGATCAACATTTATCTTAACTGGCTTTAGGTGATATTTAATTAATTGATGGTAAACACTTGCAAAAGTATTCTTGGGCATCTATATTCAAATTTTTGTGATGAAATTCTCATGTCTTAGTTAGAAATGTATATACAATAAAGTCAGACTATCACTCTAATAGTAGGTGCATGCTGCCTAATTTTAAATGGTCTTTTTGAAACTAAACTTCCAAATGGAAACATGTTCAATGAACCGAACTCATTTCCAGACATTCTGTGCAAGGTGTTTTTCGTGCAAATGAAGCTATTTCTGTTACATTACTCATGTTTGAAAATTACTCAGGATGCAAAGTGCATCTCACGTAATCTGAAAAGTTAGTTGGGTTTGTTGTTTTGGGGGTGTGGGGTGGGGGTGGGAGAGGTTTTTAAATACAAGATAAATCCAGATCTCATGAAAAATATCCAGTGGTTTCACCATCAATTGAAAATAAAACTAATGACAGTTTACACAAGTCTTAATTTATACAGGTTTCAGACAAGATGCCAGACCTGACCACACACCCTGCCCAGACAAGTTGATCCTGTGCTAACTAGTGCATCCTGAGGCCATTCATTACAGACCACCCGACCTGAATCAAGGCAGTGCACTTTTCAGAATGGTTGGTTGGTATACAGGTTGGTTAGTGTTATACAGGTTATCAGCCTTTGTAGGCTTTGTAAGGCCATTAAGCACGAAAATCACTAGAACAGTTTAGAGCAAACGCAAACCAAGTCACGGTGTCTTTAGTTATTCGCCTCTTACGCATCGCGTTGGGAGACGCGGTGGGTCAATTCTTACCCCCAACCCACAGGGGGAAAGAACGTAGGAAGATGAGGTGGGTCAATTCTTACCCCGAGCCCACAGAGATTTTTCAGAATGGCTCCATGCCAACTTAAAAGAATCCTCATGGTTCTACAGCTCTTTGTTGTCCATTAATCTTTTTGAGATTACAAAACTTCTCTTCCAAATTTCGTTGTGACCTCATGACATGCCTGCCTAAATCGACATTTCAGGATGTGGGCGTCTGTTCCAAGTATTCCTTACCTTCACTTGGATGAAAATCTCTCTCTCTCTCTCTCTCTCTCTCTCTCTCTAGCAAGCCTGCGTGATCGAGGGAGGGAGGGATGGATGGATAGATGGATGGATGGTGTTTTACGGCCTATGGGCCTTTGAAGGCTATGTCGTGCCTAGATCCTGAAAGTGTCTAAGTTCTTGAATTAGGCAGTCTCTTGCCTAATTCGCGAAATAGGCAATGGCTGTGCCTAATCTGTGAAACCATTGTTGATCTTTGCCTAATTTGTAAAATTTCATGATTTAGGCAGCCTAAGTCATGAAATTAGGCAAAGTTTAGATTTAGGCACGACTGCTGTACAATTTAGGCAAAATAATTTACAGAATAGGCAGAAACCTTGCCTAGTGTGTTAAATCAATTGCGAGTCAGTGTTAACGAAATCTGCGTGTGTGCGTGCTTCTCACTGCATAGCATAGCCATATATTACGAAATAACTTTAATCTTCAACCGTTTGTGTTGTTCCAAAAAGCATGTGTCTGCAGCGCGTTCAAAACAGCGCAGCACGTCTCGTGCTGAGGAAGAGAAAACGCGATCATGTGACACGCATGATTAGGCATCTACACTGGCTTCCCGTGAAATTCCACTGGCAGTAGAAAATTGCTGTTTTGGCCTACCGTCATTTTGATGGTACTCTTCCTGTGTATCTCTCGGCATCCCTTCGCACATATCAACCATCCCGTTCTCTCCGTTCAGCAAATGAAAAGCTTCTCAAAATTCCTTTACGTAGTACAAAATCTTTTGGTGAGCGTAGTTTAAGTTTCAATGCCCCCACTGTCTGGAACTCGCTGCCGGCTGGCCTGTGTGACGCACCCACTTCACCTATTTTTAAGTCGCAACTGAAGACTCACATGTTTCGACTGGCTTTTGTTTGATTGTAGGTTTTTTCTCATGATCATGTATGTTGTTGTATCCATTCTCAGGTCTGTAAGTTATATTATGTTTTGTATTATGTTGGTAAGCTTGTTGATGAATGTATGCGTGTGAATGTGGTTATGTCAGCGCATTGAGTTGTACAGAAATGCGCTATACAAATGCTATTCATTATTATTATTATTATTATTATTATTATTATTATTATTATTATTATTATTATTAGTGCTAGCAGTAAATGTGTAACCTTGAGCAATTTGACAATATAGTTTCGTACTTTAGTTCATTGACATTGGAGCGCATGCACAACAACAATCTAGTCAATAGACGGTAGGTTCTGAGCAATCTGAGTAAGGTGTTCTGGAGACGAATAGAAGTCACAAACGTCTTGTGGTTTAATGCAAGGTGAATTGCACCATCAACTCATTACAAACAACAAGTGTTCTTCAGTTCATCAAACCACACGTTTGGGAGAAATGTAGCCACGTCTATACCTTCATATTTGTACGTGACAGGGTTGTACTGCAGCCTGGCTGCTTTGTACATTCTCTCCTAAAAAGCCATAATTAGTTGTCTTACAAGTCTTGCAGCTTGCTGATAAAGGTGTCGACTTTGGCCTTTGTAAACGCTATACCCTACCTGTACTTCTTGCCTCTGGAGTTCGAAAGCGAAGAGAGAGAGAGAGAGAGAGAGAGAGAGAAAGAAAGAAAGAGAGAGAGAGAGAATTGATCACATACACCTACACCTACAGATGCATGCACGCATTCACGGACACAACGACATACAGACACACACTCAAACACACACGAGCACACACACACACACACACACACACACACACACACACACACACACACACACACACACACAGAAGGAAAGGCAAAAGGGGTGGAGGTATTGGGGGTGCAGTGGAGAAGGACGCGGGCTTGTCAACTCTTCGTCGGATTTCATCGGCGTTTCGATTACAGAGAGTTTGAAAGAGCGCATTAACATCTCTTCCCCCAATGCGGCATATCTCGACACCCAACACCATCCATGGATTTGAAAGACTCCTGTCATGCAACTGTTTGCCGTGGTCGTGGTCAATGCAGCACTTTTCTAAACCCTTTGTCCACACTCGTCAATGCAGCATGACTCGCTGCGGCAAAAGTGAAAGGAGACTCTATGGCGCCCTGTCGCATTCCCGCCGGACAAAAACAGAAATCGGGCAGGGAGTTTCGCCAGCAAACGCGAGTGTTGAAATTTGGTAAAAAGCTTTTGGCAATAAAGAAATTAAGTTGGCACACCCAGGTTTTCAATACTTTTTTCCACGGTGGCTTTTCCTTTGACTGAATAGAAGGATTTTCTGTAGTCAAAAGTGACATAGAATTTCCCCCGGACCCTCCCCATACTCCAATTCAAGGTTTGGTGAATAAAGGATTAAAAAGCGGTGGATGGTCGAGTGTTGGGCTCGAAATCCGGTCTAATCCCCGAGATGTTGTCTTTGAGGATAGATAGATAGATAGACAGACAGACAGACAGACAGACAGACAGACAGACAGACAGACAGACAGACAGACAGACAGACAGACAGACAGACAGACAGACAGATAGATAGATAGATAGATAGATAGATAGATAGATAGATAGATAGATAGATAGATAGATAGATAGATAGATAGACTAGATAGACTACATAGGCTAGATAGGTTAGATAGGTTAGATAGGTTAGATAGGTTAGATAGGTTAGATAGGTTAGATAGGTTAGATAGGTTAGATAGATTAGATAGATTAGATAGATTAGAGAGAGAGAGAGAGAGAGAGAGAGAGAGAGAGAGAGAGAGAGAGATTGAGATTGAGATTGAGATTGAGATTGAGATTGAGATTGAGATTGATTGATCTTTATTTCGGCCGACGACCTATCAAAACAAAAGCTTACTGATTAAACAAGTCATAAAGTTTATATGTACATGTGTATGTATTGAACATCCGGTTTCGATTTTCTAGCTAAAATACAAGTGACAGTTCCAGCCTTTTGCACACAATTCCATAAAATCAGGTAATATTTACATTCTACATCCACAAAATCTCTAACTACAGTGTACAAATTCAAGAGAGAGATAAGGGGGAGGAGAGAGAAAGATAACACCAAATTTTAACCTTTCAGTTTCCATGGCTGGATTTGGCTAACATTGACAGTCAGGTGCTGGTGTGAAAAAGTGACTGAGGAAGTTTATCTGAAATGCTCCAGTGTGATAATTATCTCGCCAAGTAGTTAATAGTGTTCACAAACTTGATATGTTGTCACCCGGTCAACCACTCGGTTCAACCACAATCACAAAGAGAGTAGACTTGATTTACAAATCAATTGGGAGATCCGTCACTTCTAACCAAATCAATTGCAAACTAAAATCAGGGATGCCACCTTTTTATGACAACTTTTTTATGCCAACCTGCAAAAACATTTCTCTGTTTGTTTTGTGACATAGGATTTACTGCTAGCACTACACATGCTTTTTGGAACAACACAAACGGTTGAAGATTAAAGTTATTTCGTAATATATGGCTATGCTATGCAGTGAGAGGCACGCACACACGCAGATTTGGCTAACACTGACACGCAATTGATTTGACACACTAGGCAAGGTTTCTGCCTATTCTGTAGATTATTTTGCCTAAATTGTACAGCAGTCGTGCCTAAATCGAAACTTTGCCTAATTTCATGACTTAGGCTGCCTAATTGATGAAATAGGCAGCCTAAATCATGAAATTTCACAAATTAGGCAAAAGTCAACATTGATTTCACAGATTAGGCACAGCCATTGCCTATTTCGCGAATTAGGCAAGAGACTGCCTAATTCAATAACTTAGGCACTTTCAGGATCTAGGCACGACAGCTATATAAGGCCAGTAAGCACGAAAACCACTAGAACAGTTTAGAGGAAACACGGGCTTGCTTCAGGTCATCAGGAGAGAGAGAGAGAGAGAGAGAGAGAGAGAGAGAGAGAGAGAGAGAGAGAGAGAGAGAGAGAGAGAGAGAGAGAGAGGCTAGCTGCGATAACAGCCGTGTTCCCACGGCGCGAACAAGACAAGACGCAGTGTGTGTGGCCTAGATACTCTGACGTCTCCATTGCTGCAGCGCAGCTACTTCACCCAACAGTTCAAATCCCAGGTAAGCAGGGTCGTCAACACTATGTACTGCTCCGATTCCACCACAAGTAAATGTTTGAACAATGCATGACTACCACGCGACATAATCAAACTAATAGTTCAATACTGCACGAGACAAAGACAGAAAATAAACTGATTTCAGGTCGGGTTCCCCCCAGGAATGTCGTACTTGTTTTTACTGCGCCCAGGTGAGACAGACAAACAGACGACAGGTGAGAACAGAAATTCTACACTACTCACCACTGACAGCCATCATCAAAGCTGTCACCAAAACCAACGACAGGCACCGCCGTAACTCCATGGTGAAAAACGGTAGGCCTACTGTCACCCGTACAGCGATGGTGGATTCTTCGATCACAGTACAGAGGACTCCAGGTACGAGCACAGGGCCGGACTAGGGGTGGCGGGGGTTACAGGGGTTGCGTAACACACACACACACACCCAGCCTAAACATGTACCTCAACTATGTAGTGTTTTTTTTGTTGCTTTTTTTCTTGGGGAAAGGGGTTGGGTGGGAGGGGGTGGTGGGACGGGGGGTGGGGTGGGAGGGGGGGGGGTGGGAGGGGGGGGGTGGGTGGGAGGAAGGTGGGGGTGGAGGGGCGGTGTCGCGAGCAGGTTGCGGTTTTGTGTGTTAATTTTCTCATTCACGTACTTGTGTGTGCACGCTCGGCGTGTAGTGTGGTTGCAGCGTGTTAGCGCGCTCCTCGTTCTTGCTTTTTGCTGTCTCACGTGGAGATTGACGTGGCGATAGGTGAACGCTGTTTGCTGTCGCACGTGAATTTCGAGGCTAAAAAGGGTGAACGCTCTGCTCGTGGCTAATTTTGGGCAGGAGTGGGTGCGCTCGATTGGTCCGGCGGAATCAGCAGGCGGACGAGACGGCGCACCGCCGGATTTTTTGTTGCGCTCGATTGCTTCAGGTCACGTGACCGGCGAACCGCCGGGTCCGCCGTCAGGCCAAGATGGCGACGACCAGACTAGGATTTATGTTTTGTGACGCTTCGACACTGAAAATATTCGATAATTCGTTCTCCGCTGACTCATCACCAGGAAAAGAACCCACGTTGCCCAAAGAGGAAGGAGGCTACAGCGTCCTTGACCCTGCCAGCAGAGACCTGTCACATAACCCTCCTGTCTACCAAGGTCTCGCCCAGTCTGGTCTCCATGGCAACCCGCAGTCACGTGACACTGGTAACCATGGCAACCAGACCTACACCAACGTTCCAGCTGAGGGCCCCAATGCCACGCCCTATGACGTCACAGACTGATTGTTCCAGTGACGTCCTTCGGTGACGTTGATAGGTGCTTGGGGATGGGTCAAAGGGCACCTTGTGTGTGTATCTTGGTGAACTTCGACCCTCTTGCAAGGAATGCCATATTTGGTGAGGCACGGACTTGCTTGTTCTCTGGTACCTTGGTTGGGACTTTTTATATCATCATGATAGATGTATTATCTAAACATGTTAATAGAATCCTGATTGAGTACATCGATTCTTGTAAACCTTGATTCACCCACTGTCTGCTTTTGAAGCGTAGAAAGTTCCATAACATATAATAGGCAAAATCCACGGCATTGTATTCAACACATATCCACCAACTCATCGTCTCTAGAGGCAATGGGACAAGAGAGACATGATCACTAGAAAACCACAGCTAAAGCAGGGACTTGCTTGTTGTGTGATGTAGAAAGCGGTCAGATCCTGCACATAGGCCTTCAGTTTGTTGGAACTCAGTCTGTACGTCTGTAGACGCCAGTCCCAGAAACCCAGTATGATACCTCTTAGAACCATTGGACCTCCGAAGAAGTATAACCTTGTGTGCATTCTTGTTTTTCGTGTGTCCTGTGTATAAGTGCACGTGCCCCCAAGATGCATTCTTGCCTCTATTTGATACGTCTTATCATTTGTAATTTGATGTGGAAAATGAATTAAAATGTGAAAACATTTCCCGATCCCTAGCTGCTCTTCAATAGACACTGATGTGAATAACTTTGTGCCGTCTGTGGTCACTAGTTGCTGCAGAATGCAGTTCCTCCTCCCCCCACCATGACTCGCTTCACACTCTTCACTGCAGGACGACGACGACGACGACGATGACGATGATGATGATGGTGGTGGTGGTGGTTGTGGCGGTGGTGGTGATGATGAAGATTTTGTTGATGATGGTGACGATAATGATGACGAATACAAATATAACACAGACTATAACAATTTTTTATGAATTGCAGGCAGTGTTTTTGAAAATTGCCTTGGGGTTTTCCTCTCCTGGACGCCTCAGATACGATGTGACAAGCATTGGAAGCATCCCTTATTTTCTTGGTTGTCTCAGCGTCAGTCCAGCATGCTACCCACAGGACCACTCCTCTCCATTTCCAGCCTTGTCTCCCCCTTGCCTCTGTGTCCTCCATTCACCACCGTCTCCACCCCTGTCCCCTCCACACGCCCCTCGCACTCGTCACCTCAGACCTGTGGTGTTTGCTCTGTGCGCCCTACACACGGCTGTAATCCAGGTCACACTTCCTGGTCTGTGTGAAAGCTGTGCACAGCAGCTCTCTGAGGAGGCTGGTTGAGGTGGCTCTGCCTCGCCCGGGGGTGTCTCTACTTAGAGTCACTCAGCAGTGGATATCTGCAGCACCCTCGGGTTGCCTACGCCAAGGAATCCAAGGTGAAAGGTTTGAGGGGGCTCTGCTAAGCCTGTTTTGGCTCTTTATAGAGTCGTGCTGCAGAACGGGCTTGTCTACAAAAGCGATAAGTCACTCTTCTACTTCAATGGTCTGTTTGAGGCCCAGCTTCCCTCCCCGGAGGGAGGCTTTCTTCTCCCATGGTCTACTGAGATCAGCCAAGGCTTCTCTTCCCTCAGAGGAGAGCCTTTCTACTTCAACGGTCTGCTTGAGGCCAGCTCCCATTTCGTCATTACGACCTGCCGAGGTCACGACAACAATGGAGGCACCAGTCTGGTGTGTCTCGGATGTGGAGGGAGACGAGATGATAGTTCGATCATTGTCATTTAGACGAACGTGTGATGGCACGTGTCTTTTATAACCATGAAGACGGCAATCCCTTTTAGAGGGCGAGTTGACATCCTTATATCCGAAGGAGTGCATTTTTGATGTGTAGCGTTTTGGCATTCTTGTTGTACTCGAGAGTGATATTTTAAATTCTATCTTTTGTGCTCCAGCCCCAAAGGCGGGGCTTGGATGAAAGAGAGGTGGCGTTCTCTCTGATCCTCTGATCTTTTGTACTCCGACCCGGAAGGGCGGAGCTTTGAGGTGTCGGTCTTTCATAGGCATGTGGTGGAAGCGTCCCTGACCGGAGCATTTGGTTTTTCCCCTTTGCCTGAGCCGCACTGTTTGGCGAGAGTCTGTATTGAACCTGTAAAGGTTAGATTGTCTTTTTGTGTCATTTTTCACGCGCTTGCGGGAACGTGTGCTTGCTTAAAGCCAGTTGTCATTCCCTCTTTGAAGCTCATGTCATTTTCGTAGTGGTGTAATTGTACTTCGCGAAGATTGTTGTCCCTATTGTTACTGTAAGGATATTTCTTGGGGTCGGGAATTTGTTTGTTGTTCGCCATTTACTCGTTGTTTGCTTATGTTTGGATTGCATTAATAAATTCAATTTGTTGAATTTAAAAATCTTTCCGCCTCAGTGTCCGCTTTAAGTGTCTGTTCGTTTTGTGCTGGACCACCAGCAGTGTAGTAAAGAGGTAAGTTTTAGAGAGAAAAAATCTCCACCCCTCCGTCTTATTAGGGGAGTGTACGTGACAGTGTGTGTAGAGTGGTAAAGGTAAGTAACATCAGCTCTAAATATAGAAAGGAGTAGAGCTGATACTTCCATCACAGCGATATAGGTTAAGTAAGAACAGCTCTAAGTACAGAAAGGAACAGAAAGCTGATACTTACATCACAGTGATACAGGTAAGTAACAACAGCTCTAAGTACAGAAAGGGACAGAAAACATGCACATCACAGTGATACAGGTAAGTAACAACAGCTCTAAGTACAGAAAGGGACAGAAAACATGCACATCACAGTGATACAGGTAAGTAACAACAGCTCTAAGTACAGAAAGGGACAGAAAACATGCACATCACATGGACTCACCTGAGATACACAAGAGGGACAGCAGCATACACAGCACTCCTTTCATCTTCAGGCTGGAATAATCCTCCGTGTGTAGACGCTTCCTCAGTCTGGAACAGTCAAGTCTGGAGTTTGGCACCTGTCTTTCCAAAGGCAAGATGCAGATGGTGGTGAATGGAATTCTATGGCCTCTCAGCCTTTGTAGGCTATGCAAAGCTATTGATCATGAGAATCTTCAGAGCTGGTTAGATTAAGAACTAATCAAGTCTGGATATCCCTAACTGCATAGGGGGATGTGGTGTGTCTATTCTCACACCCAACCCTACAGGGGGTCTATTCTCACCCCCAACCCTAGAGGGGGTCTATTCTTACCCCCAACTCTACAGGGGGTCTATCCTTACCCCCAACCCTACTGGATGACTATTATTACCCCCAACCCTACAGGGCGTCTATTCTCACCTCCAACCCTACAGGATGACTATTATTACACAAAACCCTACAGGATGTCTATTATTACCCCCAACCCTACAGGGGGTCTATTCTTACCCCCAACCCTACAGGGGTCTATTCTTACCCCCAACCCTACAGGGGTCTATTCTTACCCCCAACCCTACAGGGGGTCTATTCTTACCCCAACCCTACAGGGGGTCTATTCTTACCCCCAACCCTACAGGGGGTCTATTCTTACCCCAACCCTACAGGATGTCTATTATTACCCCAACCCTACAGGGGGTCTATTCTTACCCCCAACCCTACAGGGGGTCTATTATTACCCCAACCCTACAGGATGTCTATTATTACCCCAACCCTACAGGGGGTCTATTCTTACCTCCAACCCTACATGATGTCTATTCTTACCCCCAACCCTACAGGATGTCTATTATTACCCCCAACCCTACAGGATGTCTATTATTACCCCCAACCCTACAGGGGGTCTATTCTTACCCCCAACCCTACAGGATGTCTATTCTTACCCCCAACCCTACAGGGGGTCTATTCTTACCTCCAACCCTACAGGATGTCTATTCTTACCCCAACCCTACAGGATGTCTATTCTTACCCCAACCCTACAGGGGGTCTATTCTTACCCCAACCCTACAGGATGTCTATTCTTACCCCCAACCCTACAGGATGTCTATTCTTACCCCCAACCCTACAGGATGTCTATTATTACCCCCAACCCTACAGGATGTCTATTAATACCCCAACCCTACAGGGGGTCTATTCTTAACCCAACCCTACATAATGTATATTATTACCCCAACCCTACAGGGGTCTATTCTTACCCCCAACCCTACAGGATGTCTATTATTACCCCCAACCCTACAGGATGTCTATTAATTACCCCCAACCCTACAGGGGGTCTATTCTTACCCCAACCCTACAGGATGTCTATTATTACCCCCAACCCTACAGGGGGTCTATTCTTACCCCCAACCCTACAGGATGTCTATTATTACCCCCAACCCTACAGGGGGTCTATTCTTACCCCCAACCCTACAGGATGTCTATTATTACCCCAACCCTACAGGGGGTCTATTCTTACCCCAACCCTACAGGGGGTCTATTCTTACCCCCAACCTACAGGGGGTCTATTATTACCCCCAACCCTACAGGGGTCTGATTCTTACCCCAACCCTACAGGGGGTCTATTCTTACCCCAACCCTACAGGGGGTCTATTCTTACCCCCAACCCTGCAGGGGATCTATTCTTACCCCCAACCTACAGGATGTCTATTATTACCCGCAACACTACAGGGGGTCTATGCTTACCTCCAACCCTACAGGATGTCTATTATTACCCCCAACCCTACAGGGTGTCTATTCTTACCCCCAACCCTAGAGGATGTCTATTCTTATCCCCAACCCTACAGGGGGTCTATTCTTATCCCCCAACCCTACAGGGGGTCTATTATTACCCCCAACCCTACAGGGGGTCTATTCTTACCCCCAACCCTACAGGATGTCTATTATTACCCCCAACCCTACAGGGGGTCTATGCTTACCTCCAACACTACAGGATGTCTATTATTACCCCCAACCCTACAGGGGGTCTATTCTTACCCCCAACCCTACAGGATGTCTATTATTACCCCCAACCCTACAGGATGTCTATTATCACCCCCAACCCTACAGGGGGTCTATTCTTACCCCCAACCCTACAGGATGTCTATTCTTACCCCCAACCCTACAGGATGTCTATTCTTACCCCCAACCCTACAGGATGTCTATTATTACCCACAACCTTACAGACGGGTCTATTCTTACCCCCAACCCTACAGGATGTCTATTCTTACCCCCAACCCTACAGGATGTCTATTCTTACCCCCAACCCTACAGGATGTCTATTATTACCCCCAACCCTACAGGATGTCTATTCTTACATCCAACAATACAGGATGACTAATATTACCCCCAACCCTACAGGATGTCTATTATTACCCCCAACCCTACAGGGGGTCTATTGTTACCCCCAACCCTACAGGATGTCTATTCTTACCCTCAACCCTACAGGATGTCTATTAATATTTACCCCCAACCCTACAGGGGGTCTATTCTTACCCCCAACCCTACAGGATGTCTATTCTTACCCCCCACCCTACAGGATGTCTATTCTTACCTGCAACCCTACAGGATGTCTATTATTACCCCCAACCTCACAGGGGGTCTATTCTTACCCCCAACATTACAGGATGTGTATTAATACCCCCAACCCTACAGGATATCTATTCTTACTCCCAACCCTACAGGATGACTATTCTTACTCCCAACCCTACAGGATGTCTTTTCATACCCCTAACCCTACAGGATGTCTATTATTACCATCAACCCTACAGGGGGTCTATTATTACCCCCAACCCTACAGGATGTCTATTAATACCCCCAACCCTACAGGATGTCTATTAATACCCCCAACCCTACAGGATGTCTATTCTTAACCCCAACCCTACAGGGGGTCTATTCTTACCCCCAACCCTACAGTGGGTCTATTATTACCCCCAACCCTACAGGATGTCTATTAATACCCCCAACCCTACAGGGGGTCTATTCTTACCTCCATCCCTACATGATGTCTATTCTTACCCCCAACCTTACAGGATGTCTATTATTACTCGCAACCCTACAGGATGTCTATTAATACCCCCAACCCTACAGGGGGTCTATTCTTACCCCAACCCTACATGATGTCTATTCTTACCCCCAACCCTACAGGATGTCTATTATTACCCCCAACCCTACAGGATGTCTATTAATACCCCCAACCCTACAGGGGGTCTATTCTTACCCCCAACCCTACAGGATGTCTATTATTACCCGCAACACTACAGGGGGTCTATTCTTACCCCCAACCCTACAGGATGTCTATTATTACCCCCAACCCTACAGGATGTCTATTATTACCCCCAACCCTACAGGGGGTCTATTCTTACCTCCAACCCTACAGGATGTCTATTATTACCCGCAACACTACAGGGGGTCTATTCTTACCCCCAACCCTACAGGATGTCTATTATTACCCCCAACCCTACAGGATGTCTATTATTACCCCCAACCCTACAGGGGGTCTATTCTTACCTCCAACCCTACAGGATGTCTATTATTACCCGCAACACTACAGGGGGTCTATTCTTACCCCCAACCCTACAGGATGTCTATTCTTACCCCCAACCCTACAGGATGTCTATTATTACCCCCAACCCTACAGGGGGTCTATTATTACCCCCAACCCTACAGGATGTCTATTCTTACCCCCAACCCTACAGGATGTCTATTATTACCCCCAACCCTACAGGATGTCTATTATTACCTCCAACCCTACAGGATGTCTATTATTACCCGCAACACTACAGGGGGTCTATTCTTACCCCCAACCCTACAGGATGTCTATTCTTACCCCCAACCCTACAGGATGTCTATTAATACCCCCAACCCTACAGGGGGTCTATTCTTACCTCCAACCCTACAGGATGTCTATTCTTACCCGACACCCTACAGGATGTCTATTCTTACCCGCAACCCTACAGGGGGTCTATTCTTACCCCCAACCCTACAGGATGTCTATTCTTACCCGCAACCCTACAGGATGTCTATTCTTACCCCCAACCCTACAGGGGGTCTATTCTTACCCCCAACCCTACAAAATGTCTATTATTACCCGCAACCCTACAGGGGGTCTATTCTTACCTCCAACCCTACAGGATGTCTATTATTACCCCCAACCCTACAGGATGTCTATTAATACCCCCAACCCTACAGGGGGTCTATTCGTAGCTTCAACCCTACAGGATTCTATTATCACCCCAAACCCTACAGAGGGTCTATTCTTACCCCCAACTCTACAGGATGTCTATTCTTACCCCCAACCCTACAGGATGTTTATTATTACCCCCAAACTCTACAGGGGGTCTATTCTTACCCCCAACCCTACAGGATGTCTATTCTTACCTACAACCCTACAGGATGTCTATTATTACCCCAAACCCTACAGGGGGTCTATTCTTACCCCCAACCCTACAGGATGTCTATTCTTACCCCCAACCCTACAGGATGTCTATTCTTACCCCCAACCCTACAGGATGTCTATTATTACCCACAACCCTACCGGAGGTCTATTATCACCCCAAACCCTACAGGGGGTCTATTTTTACCTCTAACCCTACAGGATGACTATTATTACCCCCAACCCTACAAGATGTCTATTATTACCCCCAACCTTACAGGGGGTCTATTCTTACCCCCAACCCTACAGGATGTCTATTCTTACCCCCAGCCCTACAGGATGTCTATTATTACACCCAACCCTACAAGGGGTCTATTCTTACCCCCAACCCTACAGGATGTCTATTCTTACCCCCAACCCTACAGGATGTCTATTCTTACCCGCAACCCTACAGGATGTCTATTATTACCCCCAACCCTACAGGGGGTCTATTCTTACCCCCAACCCTACAGGATGTCTATTAATACCCCCAACCCTACAGGATGTCTATTCTTACTCCCAACCCTACGAGATGTCTATTCTTACCCCCAACCCTACAGCATGTCAATTAATACCCCGAACCCTACAGGATGTCTATTATTACCCCCAATCCTACAGGGGGTCTATTCTTAACCCCAACCCTACAGGGGGTCTATTCTTACCCCCAACCCTACAGAGGGTCTATTATAACCCCCAACCCTACAGGATGTCTATTAATACCCCCAACCCTAAAGGAGTCTATTCTTACCTCCAACCCTATATGATGTCTATTCTTACCCCCAACCCTACAGGATGTCTATTATTAACTGCAACCGTACAGGATGTCTATTAATACCCCCAATCCTACAGGGGGTCTATTCTTACCCCCAACCCTACATGATGTCTATTCTTACCCCCAACCCTACAGGATGTCTATTATTACCCCAACCCTACAGGATGTCTATTAATACCCCCAACCCTACAGGGGGTCTATTCTTACCCCCAACCCTACAGGATGTCTATTCTTACCCGCAACCCTACAGGGGGTCTATTCTTACCTCCAACCCTACAGGATGTCTATTCTTACTCGCAACCCTACAGGATGTCTATTCTTACCCGCAACCCTACAGGGGGTCTATTCTTACCCCCAACCCTACAGGATATCTATTCTTACCCACAGCCCTACGGGTAGTCTATTCTTACCCCATACCCTACAAGGGGTCTATTCTTACCCCCAACCCTACAGGATGTCTATTATTACCCGCAACCCTACAGGGGGTCTATTCTTACCTCCAACCCTAAAGGATGTCTATTATTACCCCCAACCCTACAGGATGTCTATTAATACTCCCAACCCTACAGGATGTCTATTATTACCCCCAACCCTACAGGATATTTATTAATACCCCCAACCTTACAGGGGGTCTATTCTTACCGCCAACCCTACAGGATGTCTGTTATTACCCACAACCCTACAGGATGTCTATTAATACCCCCAACCCTACAGGGGGTCTGTTCTTAGCTCCAACCCTACAGGATGTCTAATATTACCCCCAACCCTACAGGGGGTCTATGCTTACCTCCAACCCTACAGGATGTCTATTCTTACCCCCAACCCTACAGGATGTCTATTCTTACCCCCAACCCTACAGGATGTCTATTCTTACCCTCCAACCCTACAGGATGTCTATTATTACCTCCAACCCTACAGGGGGTCTATTCTTACCTCCAACCCTACAGGATGTCTATTATTACCCCCAACCCTACAGGATGTCTATTCTTACCCCCAACCCTACAGGATGTCTATTCTTACCCCCAACCCTACAGGATGTCTATTATTACCTGCAACACTACAGGGGGTCTATGCTTACCTCCAACCCTACAGGATGTCTATTATTACCCCCAACCCTACAGGGTGTCTATTCTTACCACCAACCCTAGAGGATGTCTATTCTTATCCCCAACCCTACAGGGGGTCTATTCTTACCTCCAACCCTACAGGGGGTCTATTACCCAACCTAAGGGGGTCATTCTACGCCCAAACCATCCCATATTCTTTGTTTTCTGTTTCATTTTCTACCCACTCTTAGTCTTTTTTCTAATGTAGTGGGGGGTTTTGTTTATGGATGGATGAAATCGATTTTTGCCGTTGCTTTTTTTGGAAAGAATTGCACTAGATTATCTCTCACCGGGATCAGCTTTTCTAGTGATTACCTAGCTGCTTCTATTCTTTTTGGCTCTTTACTAGCATGTCCTTTCCTAAGTGGTATTTGCTTTTCTCTCTTTTTGATTTTGTTTTAGAAGACATATTTCTTATATCTAACTCATTTTTTATCAACCCTATTACTTAATTATTATTATCAATTTTCTTTTCTTTACTCTTGCTCCCATATTATCAGTTACCATACTCCGCACCTCATTTCCACACTTTTTTTTCGACCATCACATATCACTTACACACACAGATCCTATACAGACCCCCATCCCAATTTGTCTCATTACACACATTCTTCTACACATGCACTTCTTATAACCTATGTTTTTGACTATCTTTGGCTCTGTTAAGAGGGGTGTGTAGGT
>JAWQFJ010000627.1:94415-101915 GCA_034096865.1 Theodoxus fluviatilis
TACAATAACTTCACTACATATTCGTTGCAAACACGCATAGAGAAGCTAGATATCTTACCCCAGCAGACGCTCAACAAATGCAGCAATCGGACGATGACGAAAATCATTATTTTGATGTAAATGTAGCTCGTATCCTCCACATCACATCTCTCGTGATAGGATGATATTGACGCAAGGGAAGCAACTCTCGTCGATGTAATGTGACGCTGGAGTGCTGTCTGCAGCTGACTTTTCCATGGGAGGCCAGTCAGTAGCGCTCCAAGCTCATTCCGCAGTAACTTTCGCTCAATATTCTCCGCAAGACGTGCCTTGATGAAGACCTGGAATAATCAGAGCAACGGTGACCTGAAGAATTAACAAGGAAACGACGTTTGGTTTGCCCAAATTGGGTTAGTATAATATACGGACACGGACCATTGTAACTAAGCATTTCGGGCGCTAATCGAAAGGTCGAAGGATCAGTCCCCGCCTTTGGTCGCATTTTTTTTCCTGTCTGTCCCACGCAGGGCTTCGGCTCTGTATGTTAATTAAACGTGTATCTGGTTGACTTCAATTTCGCCATATATTCAGTAAACGTGCGGCTATTTTGATTGTGGTCTCTGTTAAACATTGGAAACACTTTTTTTTTTACATGGGAGCGATGTAGAATGATGCACGTAGAGGTGTTCCAATTAATAGGGGGGGGGGATTCCGCAGCCAGGCGCCAAGTATGATTCATGATGTAAATATGGAACGGGTAAATTACAGTTTTATACTATAAATCGGGCAAAGTGTGCAGATGTCAGAAACGTCGTTTTCTGTTTTAAACATTCCTATCATTAGCGTAACTCCATTGCTGGGTTCAAGTTGCAGAAGTAGGACAACGTCGTACGGACACAGGGTCTGCGCTTTTTAGTGGGCAGACCGGCGCCTGGCTGCAGTAGTCTTACCCATGAGAGATATGCCTTTTTGTTAGAAATATCCAAGAAACCCATGGAGGAGAAAAGTCGAATGGCCACTGAGATACAATAATAAACCACGTGATAGCTCCGCTGCCATCTTGGAGATGGCGCATGCGCAGTGCACACTGACTCGCTCCACATAATGAGCAAAGGATCTCTGTGCGTGAACGAGTATACACTCGGTGAGCATTTACGATGCACCTACCCCTCTCTCTCGCTGTGACTGCGTTTGTGTTGGCTCAATGTCAACAGCGAGCCGAAACACAACCCAAAACAAAAGTTTTAAACGGGAATTTCCAGTCCCCTACCATCAGTCTAGAATATAAATGTTTCATAATGATCGTACTCTGACCCCCTCCTCACCATCATGAGGTTGGGATTGGACTTTGAGGGGGGAGGGGGGGGGGGGGTGTCAGACCCAACCAAATTCGATACCAGACACGGGTTTCTCAGAAAAAATCCTAACGCATCATTGGCGATCCTCTTTCGGAACAAGGTGTTTTGCTGTTTCAAAAAAAATGTCCAAAAAATATTTATTTTGTCTGTAACGTTCACTGAAGAAGGGCGTGTGCCCGAAAGACTTTGATTTTGGTGTTTGTCGTGTGTTTGTTTCTTATTGATTAAAAAAATGTCCAGAGATAAGCGTTGAAGGCGAGTGCCTGCGTGGATAAGTTCAGTTAGGAGATGGTTGGATGTGTGGAGCTCAATGACCTAGCGGTCGAGTAGGTTAAATAAGACCGAAACATTAATTAAAAAATACTTAAGTCTTATATATGAAAATATTGACATAGAAGATTACCTCAAAAGAGGTAAATGGAAATATATCGAGAGAAAAAAAAACAATGAAGACACAACAGAACTCAAAGATGAGAATAAAACATTATTTTCGAAACCTCATCACAGCAGAGGAATTTTTTTTTAAGACTGTATAATTAACCCACCCCGTAAATGCGCAAGTCGGAGACACTCCATCAGAATGTACCGCATGGAGAGTCTGCACAGGCAGGTACGGCATTCTGGTGGAGGCTTCACCCGCGACAAACAGGAGTGGGTCAGGACGGAATGGCCGATCCCGGAATGACAGAGCACAATCTCTTCTCTGGTGAGAGCCGAGGGATGAATCGCTCACCCTGCACATATATAACTTTCCGAAGTTGATTATGTGGTCTACCATCTCAGTCGGCCTGACACAAAGTAACAATGTATTTACTGGTAAGAGATTCCAGGTCACTCGCAGGGAGCCTGCCTGGGGACGGAGAAAGGGAGAGAGCAGCCTTGGCAGCTTGATCTGACCTCTCGTTTCCCGGAACACCCATATGGCTAGGAACCCATTTCCACTCCAGAGCTGACAGAAATAGCAAAAAATACCAAATAAATAAGGACGGGTACAAATAGTTATTAATTCAAACAAAAAGATGAACAAAATAAAAACTATAAAGCGACGACGAGATGACCAGAGAAACCCATAAACATTTGTTGTTCCTTAGCCTCTGAGACAATTCACGTCCGACCATTATCCAAGTAATTGTTTGATATGATTTCCAACTCAAATGGTCACAGAGACCACAGAACACAGTCTGAACGATCAACCACCGAAATGTAAACATAGCATCCAGAGCGCGAGACAAACCGTAGTTTTTCTTTCCTTTTTTTCTTTTTCCGTTCATTCGTCTTTCTTCTTTTCTCTTTGTCTTTTTTCACTGAGACGTTTTCGATATCATCTGTCAACTTGTCACTGACAGGCTAGGCATCAATACTTCATTGGCTCCAGATCTATTGAGTACGGCATGGGACAGCACCAGTCATATTCGCATTCTGCCCATCACTCGGCGAAATAGCATCCACTGTCCCAGTCAATATCAAATTCGGCCATAGTGTTCACTTCAGTCAAAGCCTGCAGTTGATACCCTTCAACTCATGGGTCTCCTTCACACTTCTCTCCATACTCTTTCCACTACATATTCCATCTCTCCCTTCTCCTGCTGATGTCATCCGTGACGTCATTTTCCTTCGAATTTAATCGAGACTTCAAACATACATATAGAAAACGGGAGGCCGGTGTTGGACTCGTAAACGAGTAGAAAAGAAGTACTGGAGACTTTAGTCCAACTTCAAAATTGTATTTCAGAGCTTTCGGGGCCAAGTAGGCTCCTTCTTCAGTGAAATAAAAGGATATGTTTGAACGAGTCTGCCAAATCTGACGTCGCACCACTAATGACGTAATGTCCGATGCCCAGCAACGAAATCCACCTGTATCACAAAGTAACTAAATAGAAGTGCAAAAATAAAGTCTAGCCTATAAGGATTAACAGATATACACAAATTGCACTTAGAAATAAAGTACCACAAAACCTAGGTACTTTATTTCTAAGTGCAATTTGTGTATATCTGTTAATCCTTATAGGCTAGACTTTATTTTTGCACTTCTATTTAGTTACTTTGTGATACAGGTGGATTTCGTTGCTGGGCATCGGACATTACGTCATTAGTGGTGCGACGTCAGATTTGGCAGACTCGTTCAAACATATCCTTTTATTTCACTGAAGAAGGAGCCTACTTGGCCCCGAAAGCTCTGAAATACAATTTTGAAGTTGGACTAAAGTCTCCAGTACTTCTTTTCAAACATACATAGTCATGTAAACTATAGGACTTAGTGATCTGCTGAAAGATAAACTACAACACACGTGCATTACTTTCTTGCTTCTTGCACACAACGAGACAACAGACACGACATTGCCAGAGGTCTAAAACGCACCGCAACAACTCAGGAGGTTGACTGTGGTTGCCATTTGCCTCTTAGCCCCAGGAAAGACCATGCCCATTCTAGTTCACTAGAGACTTCGACTACCTACTAGCTGCTTCCTTTCTTTTGTTTCTGATCCTTGCTAGGAATTTTGGGTGTGTGGACTGGTTTGTATTTGCCCAGTCGTGGTTATTTGGTGATTGCGTTTGGAATTTAGCACAGTTTTGTATTTGTAGTTATTTCAATTGACTTTTTTTTGGTAATAAACCCTTTTTTCATTAATATCCTTTTGTGTGTCCTGTTACACTGACGTCCTTCCCATAGTTAGCCCAGGGGTTGGAGTTCCCTTTAACGTTATGCCGACGACAGTTGCTTACGACCTACCACTACCCAGCAACTCTTAAAAGGCACTAAAAGCAGACACTGATGCTACAGTAGACATGATTCATCACCTCCGTGAGAAACCGAGGAGAAAAAGATCAGGAATCATGAGACCTAGATTCCGAAGCATGGTGACCTCAGCAACTATGTGAACTACCGAAGGAACACTTCTGCCCATCATCAAGGAAGGTGTTTAAAAGGATTATCCTGAACGGGATGAAGGACCATGTCGACACTCGGTTATGAGACCAGCAAGTTGGCTTCTGCAAAGGCAGATCATGCACAACCAGATTGCCACGCCAGGCATCTTTGTAAAAGAGTAGAAAATGCGGAACTTTCCCCTTTGTATCAGTGATACTGACGGTAATGCGTTCGACAGTGCAACAATGAATCTCCTTCCCTGGAGACCATGGGGTGTCGGTTAACCTTGTCTAAATCATAGGAAACTCCTACGAAGGAGCTTCCTGTAAAGTGATTCACGGTGGACAGCTCACGGAAGCCTTCAGAATGAAATTCAATCATACAAGAATGACTTCTCCTCCCATTTCTTTACTTACTGGTGGACGACTTGATTATGATGCCGTTTACACTGGAATGGAGGAAGGGAATCAAGGGGATACCTTTGGCACAGCTGGACGACTCGGACTTTGGAGATGACCTGGCGCTACTTTCGTATATCCAGCAGCGCTTCCAGGAGAATACAGATACAGATACAGATACAGATACTTTATTCGCCTTTTTAGGAATTTGTCTCGTCCAGTACATACATGTATAAGACACAAGTGTTATGACAAAAAATGTACATACATAAAGTTGTTAAAAATATTAAGACTTACTTAAGAATTGGAAACAGTGAAAAATAGTGTGACTATTTACAAAAGTAAAGAAAACAATCTTCATGGCTATAGTCCTACAATGTGGCGATATTTCTCCAAAGCTTGGCCCAGGTCCTTGAAGCACACATAGCGTACAAAGATCTAGTCACACTCCGGTAGACAATGCCTTGGAAGAGGAGGGAGAACTCACCTATCTGGTAGGTAGATATAAATGTACGTAGTTAGGTACGTATGTTCATACGCACATACGTGAGTAGGTAGGTAGAGAGGGAAGCAAGTAGAGAGGAAGGAAGGATAGAGAAGTGGGTAGGTAGGTAGAGAGGGAAGCAAGTAGAGAGGAAGGAAGGATAGAGAGGTGGATAGGTAGGTAGGTAGGTAGGTAGGTAGGTAGGTAGGTAGGTAGGTAGGTAGGTAGGTAGGTAGGTAGGTAGGTAGGTAGGTAGGTAGAGAGGTGGTTAGGTAAATGAATACGTGTGTACTTACGTAGTAGATTAGTACATAGGTAGGTACATAACTAATTACGTAAGTAGGTAGGCAGGTAGTATGATGGTGCCCCATCTGAGATTTCAGTCCTGTGAAACCAAGGATGTTTTTGCTTTGAAATTAACACCAGTGGAGGTGACTGTGCATAGAGGGCGCTAATTTCCATTCCCTGCTTCCAAGCTAGGGTGTAGCCATTTGGTAGTGACCATTCCTGAGAAACTGTTCCATGACCATTCCCGTGCAGTCGACTGTGGTGTGTCTGAGATTAAGGGAGCGTTCTGTAAGTGAGGAATGCATCAATTTCCAGGGAATTGTTGAAGAAGAGGCACATGGAGAAATCTAAACAGAAGACCGAGACAACAGCTGCCTTACCATCTGGGGGTGGAGTTCAAGACGACGCCACAACGTGTTGCAATCTGAGTGGTTCTGCCCATCAGCAGTGAAGCCCATGAAAAGCGACGAAGACCGGTAGTCCCTTCACTTCAGACTGGACTTGCAAGCGAAACACAGGCTTGCCCCGAAGTCCCTGCTGAGAAGGAGTTCTGCCCTGCAAATTGTTTCGGAGGTGCCTGCCCATCAGTGCTGTTGCCGCCAATCCTTCTGTTGTGACTCTTCTGAACTTCTCCGATCCTCTGCATTTCTGGACTTACCAATTAGCGGACTTGTGTCATAAGAGCGCTATTTCATCGATGAACATTTGGTGAGAGCTTTGAATAGACATATGAGACACATGATTGAACAAGGACTGGTTAAAAGCTGAAACATTAATAAATTAGGGCTGGCCTATCGTTTAAATATTCTTTTCGTGCATGCGTGATCCTTGCATAACGATTTCGGGTGATGCACTTTATTTGATTAAGTCATTATTCGTTGAATTATCGTGACTACTTCTTCTGGTTTTGAGAGCAAGAGATGGTGCTAAGAAAGGCAATGACTGTTTTGTGTGCAAGGCAGGTCTTATCCAATAACTCATCAATCTACATACCCCTAGTCTTAGTAGACGACTTCTAACCTCACACACACACACACACACACACACACACACATGCGCATGCGCACACGCGCACACACGCACGCGCACACACACACACACGCAACCTCTAAGAGCCCATCATGCTTTCACTTTTATTGTCGTCGGTTTCTGCACTGGAACGATCCTAGTGGCATCCTTGGAAGAGTGAAATAAAATTTTTCGAAAATCTGTCATCTGAAGCTTCACAATCATGAACATCACGATCTGCATGTGCAACGCTTGCTGTACTGCTGCGAAGGTCAAGCAGGGTTACGTGACGTCACTCCAAGGAGATGTCAGCACGTGCATATCAGGACAGGTGGCAGTTTTCCCGCGAGAAAGACAATGGGATAATGATGACGCAGACCGACTACTTGGGTAGAGTGAGCATGCAACTGCAGGGGCCTGTTCAAGAGGCCTACCGGTACGTACCGGTTGATACCGTTCGTCTCTTGAACGACTTGGTACGGCTACCGGTATCGACCGGTACGTACCGCGCCGGAACGCTGTTGCGCCTGTATAACCAAAATGGCGCCTGTATAACCAAAATGGCTGCCATCGGGGAAAGGAAGAAAGTCGCCATCACAAATATGCGCTGTGGCACGCATTTCGACCTGTGATTATTACCCAGCCTATGCGAGACGTTACAAGAAGTTAGACTGATATTGTACTTTTCTATTTTTTAAGAATAACTGCTCTGAAATAATTACCGGGCAAGATGTGAGCAAACATTTCTACGACAGATGGAGAAACAATTTCAAGGGAAGCAACTCTTATATCTTACATTTCCCTTAATTTGTTGTGTAACCTCCCTTGAAGTGAGCATTGGAATATTCTTGCTTACACCAAGTCAGCACTGTCGTTTTGACATAAATTTCGATTCGAGCGATGCCGAGCCTTCATGCACAGCTACAGCTTAATGTATTTCATCAGCTTCCACAAGGAACGAGCAGTCTGCAGCTGCTGGTTTACTCATTTGGATGAGAAGCACAATCTGTGATGTTGAGAAGGCATCTCGGAAACCATCTTGGCTACCGTTCGGTCATAACGATCGAGTCGTTCAAGAGTGCACATTGGTTGCTCGGCTACCGGTAGGTCGTCTTG
>JAWQFJ010000627.1:104415-109415 GCA_034096865.1 Theodoxus fluviatilis
GACAGACAGGCAGGCAGGCAGGCAGGCAGGCAGGCAGGCAAGGTGAGAGAGAGAGAGAGAGAGAGAGAGAGAGAGAGAGAGAGAGAGAGAGAGAGAGAGAGAGAGAGAGAGAGTCCATATTTTGGCAAATTGTCAAGCATACTCAATCTGGAAGGTATGTATTGCTGCTTCGAAGGTACATGATCTCAAAACACCAAGATATCGTCATAGCATGGGCTTGCAATCTTTTTGACTAAACTCTGCCTTTACACAACACTGTACTACATGCATTGGAGTGATGGGTTGAGGGTCGCAGAGGTGGAGAAGAACAGAGTGAGTACAGATGTAGACTTATGCATGACGGGAGAGTACAGAGTAAGTACAGATGTAGACTTATGCATGACGGGAGAGTACAGAGTAAGTACAGATGTAGACTTATGCATGACGGGAGAGTACAGAGTAAGTACAGAGGGAGACTTATGCATGACGGGAGAGTACAGAGTAAGTACAGATGTAGACTTATGCATGACGGGAGAGTACAGAGTAAGTACAGAGGGAGACTTATGCATGACGGGAGAGTACAGAGTAAGTACAGATGTAGACTTATGCATGACGGGAGAGTACAGAGTAAGTACAGAGGGAGACTTATGCATGACGGGAGAGTACAGAGTAAGTACAGAGGGAGACTTATGCATGACGGGAGAGTACAGAGTAAGTACAGATGTAGACTTATGCATGACGGGAGAGTACAGAGTAAGTACAGATGTAGACTTATGCATGACGGGAGAGTACAGAGTAAGTACAGATGTAGACTTATGCATGACGGGAGAGTACAGAGTAAGTACAGATGTAGACTTATGCATGACGGGAGAGTACAGAGTAAGTACAGATGTAGACTTATGCATGACGGGAGAGTACAGAGTAAGTACAGAGGGAGACTTATGCATGACGGGAGAGTACAGAGTAAGTACAGAGGGAGACTTATGCATGACGGGAGAGTACAGAGTAAGTACAGATGTAAACTTATACATGACGAAAGACGTCCAAAAATCCTTTCAACGCGTCAGTTCGTAGGGAGTGGCGTATTGGCCCTCTGCGGGCGAGTTGGAGTGAACCTGGTTGCCATGGAGACCAGGCTGGGCAAGATGCTGGTACAGGGCGGGGTCACGTGGTTTGTCTCTGCTGACAGGGTCAAGGACGCTGTAGGCTCCTTCTGCTCCGGAATTCTGTGAGTTGTCTGCCACTGGGAACATAGATGGACATGATACGTTTTGGGTATGTGTGTGGTAAATTACCCTTAGAAAACAAATTACACTCCCAAATTGTCGTCATACTAAAACAACCCTTCTATCATTTACATAAGTAGTAAGATTTTGTCAAGGGGTATAATCAAACTTAAAACGACGACGATGACGTCGATGACGACGATGACGACGATGACGACGGCGACGACGACGATGTTGATGAGGATGACGATGACGATGACGATGACGACGACAATGATGATAACGATGACTTTGTTGCTACAAATGTTACTTCTGCTCTACTTGAATCTCCCGCAGTTGTTGTCCTGTATACTTTATCATACGTTTTTCATGGTGGAAGTCTGTGCATCCACCAATTTGTGCCTGTGGCTTACTCCGAATGCTATGTTCCAATTATTTAAAGATACAAGAAAAGATGTGGATTCGTGTAGCGTTTTTTCACCCATATCTCGGTCTCAAAACGCTTTACACTTTACCCCCAGACCACAGGGCTGCCTGATCAATATTTCGCTGGCACAAGACGACAACCACAACAACAGACAGGAAGCTGACAATCACGTACCAGCTGCTGCGTGTTGCATAAGACGTGCGCTCCGGGGCGCTCTGGCGCATTACGCCTTGCCTGTAATGCAAAATCCGCCAGAGCGCCCGGAGGCGCTTCCCTTATGCAACACGCGGCAGCGCCGATTGTGGGGGAGTAAACCAACCCAACTCTGGCTTGCGGCATAGAAGCATTATCCTCACTACGGCGTGTATCCGTGGTCCTCACAGGAAGCGCGTTTTACTCCTGGGTGAGGAAAGGCAATGCATGCGAAGCACCTTGCCCACGGATGCAGCTCTTGGATACGCAAAGCTTCGAACACCGCCCCCGCTAACTGCAAGTGACAACTAGGGGGAGCTCTGTCCCCTGGCTCAGAGTGGCTACATGTCAAGGTAGAGATAAAGGTGTGATTTCATATAGCGACTTATCATCCATGTCTGCGTCTCAAACCACTTTGAACTTTAACCCCCTGATACCTCAGGCTGCAAGATCAATCCTTCACTGGCACCTGACAACAATCACAGTGACATACATTTCAGACGCACACAGTCAGGTACCGGCACCGACTCCACTCCCTGGGGAGGGTTCCAACCCGATGCTGGCTCACGGCCGCATTTAGGATTAATCGCACCACAGTGAGCCACCATTTCCCTCACAGGTACCCGGTTTTACTCCTGGGTGGGGAGAAGCAATGTGAGTTAAGCACCTTGCTCAAGAGTGCAACTCTGGAACAGAGCAGCTTCGAACGCCGTACCCACTAGCCGCAAGCAACTGCAGATCGAGCGCGCTGACCACTCGACCATGTGGCACATATATATAGTAACACTGCACATGGCACTTCAGATATTAAAGTATATTCGCCATTCAAAAAATGTCACTTCCACCAATAATTCTTTTCTTAGCATACATCCAACGACTGTGTTGCAGACATCACACATGTGGAAATTTATTTTTCACTCATGACTTATCCCTTTCTCCATGACCCCATATCCATATAAGGCAAAGGAAAGTGAAGACGACAATGACAGTGACCTGGCTGTGTCCTTCCCGTTGCTGGGCCGACGTTCTCTGACATGTCATGGTGACTGAACCCCACGTTCTGGTAGCTGAAGTTTGAAAGAATGGAAAACTCTGAAGTGAAGTGAATCCTATGGAGATCCAACTCGATAACATCATTCCAAAAATGTGTCCTACGCTTCTCAATATAAAAATCTAGGACGACGCAATGTTGCAACGATATAGTTTGTACAACGACCATGTCCAGAATTTAAACAAGTCAGAACTGTTTAAACGAAATAAAAGTTTAAACGAAAGAAAATTAAATTAATCATTGATTATTTTTTCCAGCGAAAAGTGCTGCTCTTCTAATCGATTTGTGATATTTTACATGGATATAAGAGGTTACGTTACACTTTTCCTCCACGCATATCCTTTTGACAATGCATATGATCTTGGGCAAAGTTAGATTACGAAGTTCACAAAGTGAAAGTTGAAAAAATATTCGGAGAGAGAGAGGGAGGGAGGGAGGGAGGGAGGGAGGGAGGGAGAGAGAGAGGGAGGGAGGGAGGAGAGAGACGGAGAGAGAGAGAGAGAGGAGAGAGAGAGAGAGAGAGAGAGAGGAGAGAGAGAGAGAGAGAGAGAGAGAGAGAGAGATCACTGCCTATCTGGATTGAACATTAAAAAGTCGATATTTTTACGTACACAGTAGATGCGCGCTGCCTCCTTACACCTGAAACAAAGAAAACAGACTTTGAAGCTACGATGACACTGCATAGTGTCTCTTTCAGTAAGAGCACAGTAATGAGATCACGTATTTGCAACAACGCATTTCTAGAGTAGATCAGTGCTTTGAGAAAGAAAGGGACGTATGCTGACACTCTGTTCGAAAATATGATTAAACAATCGACAGAACAGACTTTTACATAAATATTTACAAATAGCAAACAACAGCCATGTTACAAATACAAAACAAGTCCACAAGAACCCTTCCAAGAGAGACTGACACCGATGTTACTCCACCGTTTGTCAGGAAGTACGTGCAAGGATCAAGCAATAAAAAATGAAAACCTAAAGTAAAACAAGACAACAGTGAATGAGATAAACTCACTAGCGTTTTGTCTGAGACGCATCACAATGACGACAGCTGCCACTGTCACTGCGGCTGTCAGCACCACTGAAACCACCACAGCTGCCGCTAGAGTAGATCCCCTGTAGAGGACTTCTGTGACTGAAACAGGAGGAAAAGACATTCTCAGCAACAACAATGGGTCTTCATTGAATGAATATTTGAAAGCTTCCTTGTTGTGTATGTGCAAGTTCGTGGTGGAAGCAAGGTCACTGTTGCCTGCATATAATAAACAACACATTAACGTCAAATCCAACTGCGACCTTCGCATTCCTGTTCTGGATCATCAATCACGTTGTGTGTTTATTTTTCTTCTTTCATTCTCCATGTCCTGTGTATTTATACATAACCTAGTAGCATGTGTAGCTTGGAAATGTCTAGATTGTTTTCGTACACAATGTTACGAAAAGGCAATTCAAATGAGACGCGTTTTATTTCAATAGGAGTTCAAACCATTAACCCGTTCGCCCGAAGCGAGTAAAAATTCCCTAGGGCTAGATATATCTGCAAAGTCGCTTTCCCAACGGGCAAGTGAATATAAATAAGAAAAGATTAAATTTACCACTTTGATGCTGTTTTCTACGTCACGTGATAAGTCAAAGGTGGTTATAGCGAGAATCCTATTGCCCCACCCCACCCCCTCCCCCTCTACAGTTGGAATAAGCGTCAAATCGTGGTGAGTTATTTTTACTCGCCTGTCATGCAAGCGTTCTCGAAGTTCTATCTAGCCCGATGTAATGTTTATTGGCCACAAGCGAGGGGGCTGATGGTGTGGAGGGGTCGGCTCTCTATTGCGGAGGGCCGCTATTGCGGGGGGCCGCTATTGCGGAATTTTGGGGGGTCAAAAGTTCTTAAGGCCATTTTGATTCTTTTGTCCTAAAACGCCTAAAAAAACATAGATTTTTGTAACTTTTTTTAACTTAGAAATTATTTCGGTTTTTTTCCCCAAAAATTTCCCCCAAATTTTCTTGATTGGGTTTTACCAATAGCGCTCAGCCTAGGCAGCACCCGCCACCCCGCCTGTCAGGGGAGTTTCACCTAAGCCCGGACGCATTACTTTTTGTCACGTTTGTGTCCAACATCAGCGTCG